>CAUYSK010011161.1:0-13631 GCA_963575035.1 Avahi laniger | reverse complement strand
ACTTCTGTCCCCTGTATTTTTAGTAAATCAATAGTTAAATCTAGAGACAACATCAGATTCAGATTTGACTTTTTGGTAAGTCTACTTCATAGACAGTTTGTATACTTCATCAGGAAACAATTTCTAGCAGCCTTTTCTTGTATGTGTGTGATGTTAACAGCCATCAATAATCGTTGCCTAAACTCCTTATTTCATTTGAAGGGGTTCAGAGTATGTAACCCCAAAATACACCACTCTGACACAAGGATTACTTTCAGCTGAAGGCAACTGAGAAAAAGCAGACACAGAATGAGCTCTCTGCCCTCCCCCCATCTTCCTGAAAACAGCATAAAACGCCTTGTGAAAGTGCTCCCTTCCCATACCAGGAAGGAGATAACAACTTTATCAGTAGAGAGGAGATGGCACCAAGCATGTGTACAAACCAACCTTACTAACTGGCCCTTATCTACCATTAGTTTCCCCCATATATCTGCCTTCTGACAATCTGCCACCCAAGAAACTCAAAGTCCCTTTCCTTTGTCTCACCACTCCTCAACAAATTTATTGTTTTGTTAAGATGCTACATAAGCCCAAGTTTTAACCACCCCTTGGAGTTACTCATCATTGAGCACTCCAGTATATATACACGAGATGCACACATTAATACACTTGTTTTTCTCTTGTTAATCTCTCATCAGTCTGACTTGCAGGGCCCTGGCCAATAAACTTGAGTAGAGGAAAAGCATTTTTTTCCCTCCTCTACACATAAGAGGTTACAAAATTACAATACTCCAATTCTATCATTCTTCCTAGCTTGAATTCTTCTATAAAGAGACATTTCTTCTCATCACTTATTACTGATCCCAAGACAGTTTATATAAGAAAGGCAATGCAAGTCTTGACTTTGCCCCTTTATTTGCCAATTTTGAAAATAATGAGTTAGTTCCCAGCATTACCTAAATGTAACCAGTGAGTTCTTTTTTTAAGTATCATTATGAACTCATGGATTTAAACATATGTGATATGTTGCAATCCATTGCAGTTATTTCCCTTATCCATGCTTAAATTGTCAGATAGATTTTTAAAGCTACATTTTAAAGATGTTCAAGGCAATAATTTTCAAATGCTTAGTAAGGGTATTTTGTAGCTGAAGGAGCCTGATTTTACCTAGAAATTATAGAATTTTACTGTGAAGGTGACAGAATTTAAAACTGAAATACTGTTATACACTTGCTGTCCTTATCCCGAAATGTGATTATACCGCTGCATGAAGCAGCAATTACTTTTCTACTTATTCCTGTCATCATCCCAAATCTTACATCTTATCCAACTAAACAAAATTCAGCTACATTCCAAAATATGAGCCAAATGGACAAAATTAGAAATAAGAAAAAGGAAAGTAGAAAGGGTAGTATACGCATATACATGATGAAACTGCCCTAATTCCTTACTTGATTCAAAGCACTATCCAAAAACGACAGAAATTGAATAAACAAATCCACCACAGAGAGTCATTCAGGGGTCTTGGAAACAGAAAAGGTTTTTTGTTTTATTGGTAATATATTTTAGTAAAGTCTATTATAATAAATCAAGGTGTCTATCTAAAGTCAATGTGACATTGGGTAAGCATTTAAAAAACTGGCAGATACACAGTCTGTTATTAGTACTACAGCTGCGAGAATTCGTGATAAAAACCATTGTGCTTATACTCTTTTCCAGGTACAAGTACCTTAATATCGCTGAAAACTAAATTAACTTTTTCAAACCATCAAAGAACTATTACCCAATAGTATACTTGAAGTTTTTAAAAAGCTGCCCAATTGCATGGCCCATACCAGTGTATTCATGCAATTTAGAAGTAAAATAGCCCAATTTGCAACTATGTAAGCATGGCAGACACAAAGATGTGCCCTCCGGAGCCCCTTTCAAGAGAGGACTAGCTGCCCAGTTGTGAGGAATGTAGTTATCTGACTGCCTCCAACTGTTGTTGACTTCAGGGCTATTTCAGCTTTCAAGCCAAAGTCATACTAGCTGAGGTGGCCCCCAGTCACTGGGATTTAAACTAGATGGTAGAAGCCAGGGACATATTCTTGGATGACGCTCAGCAAATGACTAAGCAAGGCAGTGATACAAAGCCCCCTATTTACATTCAGCACAGAACTCCACTCAGGGCAGTCTTTTCTCCAGCACTCCCTGCTGGGCTGGCAGAGATTTCGTCACATCTGCACTGGAGTCTGAGACAGCTCTCCTCATTCACTACTGCTCCCTCCCTTTCCTTTCTATGGTATTTCTAATAAATGTTTGGTATGCTTAACTTCATTTTAGTGTCTGCTTACCAGGGAATCTAGTTATTACGAGGATCTAAACCATCCTATTAATCTTTATTCTCTGAATATTAATGTGTGAGAAAGAATACTCTTAGCTTAAGAATTTCTTCTTATAGATGGAGCATACTGTTTGTTTTTAGCGGTTTATCAAACTATACTGAGTTTGTTTACTTTCTTGTGAATGTACAGCTTCACCAACCACCTTAGAGGCACATTTTTTGTTCTCCAGTTTGGCACTTCATGGGTCATCTGATTCTTTTTCAGTCATGATCACCATCCTACATAACCTTGTCTATTTCCTAGAGAAGCAAGGAATGGTCAAATGAGCAAGAGAGAAAACTATTCTTAAAATGTGTTATGAACTCAGTTTAGTTTAATATGTCAAATGCTAGAGTATTTCATGCAATTTTAGCACAGTCCATTTTTTGGAAGACTCTTGTTGAGGCTTAGCCTTCTTTAGTGATCTCCCAATCAATATGACCCTCACTTCATGTTCAAAAAATACTGTTAGAAAAGAAAAGGCAGCTGTCTGTTAGGTTATACAGGATTTATTTGGTATCTTCAAAAACCAATCTGAGAAAATTTTCCACTCACTGATTTTAGCTGAGCCACCAAGAAAACAAGAAAATCCTTCTGCAAAATTTTCAATAAGTTGATATTATCTAAAGATCTGAAGCGTGAAATCTGGATTACAACAGCTGACCAAAAAACCCAGAATGTAATGCCTACAAAAACAAAGTAAAAAACATAAAAAATATAATAACATAAAATTTATTCAAAAACTGGAATGGTATTTCTATAATTTGACAACACAAAAATAACGTACATATGCAATGTGAAATTGCATATTCTAAACTATCTAAATTATTAAGAGTGAAAACACTGAGCTCTTAATTCTGTTCATAATACTTATAGTGTGTAGATTTTCCTATGTCCTTCTTACCAAGAATGACTCATTCAGTTCATATTTTGTTTAGCACAGAATTAAATTTTTAAAAAGAAAATGTGAATTGAAAGTTCTACAGGTCTGCAACTGACTGAAAAACTTCATACCTAATTATATGGAAATTTTGATATAGTAATGACCTAAGCATAAAGAATTAAATGTGAATCGTGACGTCATTATTGCAAAAGCCAAAAAGCAGGTTTCATCTATTCTAGACATTTAAATTCATTGTGGTAGACAGCAAACCAGCCACAAATTATTCCCCCTCCCTATACCCACCATCATTTGCAACAGGACTTAGTTGCCCCTTTCATCAAGAGGTAGAGAGTTTATTTACCCGTTCACTGAATTTGTACCAGCTCCTGACTAGTACTTTGGCCAATGAAACAACAGCAAACATGATGAAAGCAGAGACTTGAAAAGTGTCTTACTTTGGGGCTTGCCCTTCTGCTGGTATTAGAACTCCATGATCACTATGTGAACAAGCGCCTGAGAAACCAGATGGAGGGACACTACACTCATCCCACCTGAGACCATCAGGAAGCAGCCAGCCCCAGCCAATCTACCAGTTGGCCGCAGATGCGTAAATAAACCTAGCCAAGATCAGCTGATCCTGGAACAGGTGAAAAGACTCACCCAGCTGAGCCTAGCCTGAATTGCCATCCTGCAGGATAACGAGCCAAATAGACGGAGGTTGTTTTACACCACGAAGTTTGGGGTGATATTTGACAGAGCAATGGATAACTGACATGTATGGCATTTTCACTATGCACAGAATATTTACTTTCTCATTAAACAATTAAAGTATATCATGAGCACCACTGTGGGGAAAATATAATTAAATATCAGTCAGCATTATTCTAGAGGCTGGCCTTTTCTACGGATTCTTCTTCTAACTATGCAATAAGAATAACCAAGAGGGCATTTCACAGAAGACAGCAACAACAGGGCATCTTAACAATCTATATAATAATCTAAAGATCACAACTTGAAAGTGTACTGTATATTTGTTATGTAACCTTCCCTGGACGAAATGATTTTAGGATTTCTTAAGGGCCAAATATTAGCAATGATGTTATAAGAAATATCTGGATTTTCTTTTCTAGCAACTTACTATGGTAAACTACGGCATAAGAAAACTTTAGCTATCCAAAATCCTACCTTTCCAGAAACGTTTCATTTCCCACAGAAATGACCACTTAAATAAATGGAGAGTCACTAAAGACATAGCAAAAAAGGCTGAAGATTATTATGTTTAGCATACTATGATTTGCTTGGTTTGCAGCACAGCAGGAAAACAGTGCTAAGTGGCTAGTAATATATCCGAGGCAAATCTTTTCAGGCAAAGTTGAGAGGCATGGTGTTGTGTATTAATTTGGCTGACTTTTGTCCCTGGTTCCTTAGAAGGGAGCCTCTAAACTAGAATTTTTCAAGTAATAGGAGTGTCTTTATTATTCATGGTGGGTCCCCTGGAGGACACCTGAGTTCATGCTAACAGGATGACTCACAGCAGGTCCTTAGATAATATCACTATGGAGGCTGGCCAAACTGGAAAGATGAACTGTGTGATTAGGTGGTTTGGGCTTTGTGTTACTAACACAGGGTTATCAACTGGACCTCCCAACCACCTGGGATGGAGACGAAGGGGTCTGAAAACTGAATTCAATCATGTGGCCAGTTATTCAAACACTCATACCTACATAATGAAACCCCAATAAAAACTCTGGAAACCCAAAGCTGAAGTGAACTTTCTTACTGGTGATACACACTGATGCGTCCCAAGGGCGACAAGTCCCAAGGACACGGAAGCTTTGCATTTGGGACTCCCCTAGACCTCACCCCTATACTTCTGTTCATTTTGCTGGTCCTGATTTGTATCCTTTATAATAAAACTGCAATCATAAGTACAGTGTCTTCGTGAGTTCTGAGAGTCATTCTAGCAAATTATGAAACCTGAGGGAGCAGCAGGAACCTATAGCCAGCTAGGCAAAAGTGCACGTGGCATGGAAACCCAGTAGATTTTGGCCAGTGTCTGAGGTTAGGGGAATACTGTATAGGAATACTGCCCTTCACCTGTGGAATTTGACCTAACTCCAGGTAGTGTCAGAATTGTACTGTCCATGGTAAAAGCAACAAAATGTCAAAGACATAATAAAGATAAACAGAAGACAAGTTTAACAGCAGAACTGGTAGTCAGAGTTAGGAACAATCACAGTAGCAGTCACCCCCCCAAAAAAAAAGAAAAAAAAGACAGTAGCAAAAGCAAAAGAGAAAATTAGAGATGATAGAGGAAGAACTGGTAGAGACAACAGAAGTAGGGTTCAGAGATACACTTTTTAGAGGAAGACAAATATTAAGTAGTTATACTATTAGTTAATTATTACAATGGCATATATTACAAAAGATAAATATATAGTTGAATAAGGGTTTAATAAACAAATATACAGATCAATAATAGTCTACAATCCTAAAACCTACACACCTTCATCTCTGCTTGCAAATATATTAAACACAATATTATACATGTTAGCAAGAAAGTACAGATTAATGTACATTTTAAGGGGGTTTCATCAATAACAAAAAAATTCAGATTTAATCCTTACCATCCACTAAAAATAGTACATTACGGGTAAGTACCTGATATTTACACATTTACATATTTGTTTCTCAAATTCAGGTTTGCCTTAAAATATAACTCTCACCCAAATTTTAAAGTCATACACACAGACTCTAAACTAACAAGAATATTTCTGAGAACTCAAAAAACAAATATAACCCTCACATTACTAGATATGACACCTTGACTTCTGGCAAAAAAGACTTCAGACAGAGATTTCATCAAGATGCAGAGATCAATTTCAATTTCTACTAAATCTTAATAATAATCAGTTTTGAAACTTTTAGAAAAGATGTATTAACTCCGAAGTTGTTTGTTTTTAACATAAAACTCTCTAAAAAACTCTTCCCAAACAACAGTCAATTGGACAACCAGAGTCTCTTACCTGTAGTCATCCAACTGTACCAAAAATCGTACAATATCATGATGAGCTTTCAGTACAAGCAGTTCAGTGTAGGGGTTCTGGGCTTGTTCTTCACCTATTGTCTGCAAAGGAGATTTCTTGTATTGGAAAAAAACAAGCAAAAACAAAAGACAGAGAAAGAGAAAATGATTTATGATGAAAGATCATATTGGAATATAACTGCATAGTAAACCTCTACAAATACAAGATTTTAAAAGCCAGAAGATATCATGTTCTAATAGTATTATTTCCCCTAATATCATCTAAATAACTGCCAATTCAACATAAAACACTTGTCCTACCACAAATGTATACCATAAGTTTTAGTATTTTCAAGTCACAATACATTTACAAAAAGGGTGAATTCTGTTTTATGTAAACTGCATCTCATTAAACCTGACTTAAAAAAATGAATGGGCCAATCCAATTCAGTATTTTAGAATGTGTGTTTCTCAATTAAAACTTGGCAGCAAACAAAACTTCAAATCGAAGGGGTAAAAATATAGACTAAAAGAAGTGCCTAGTTCATTACAGGCACTCAATGTATGTTTGCTGAATGAATGAAAGAAGGCATTAAATCATTTGGACTCAGTGAATTCAACTCTGGACAATAATATTGATAATGATAATTGCTAACATTTACAGAGTATTATGTGGCAAGCCATATGCTGGACACTGTGCTAAGTATTATACATATGCCACATAACTTAATAATTCTATAAGGTAGGTCTTATTAACTCCATTTCTGCAGTCAAATCGAGTACTATCTCATGATAAAAATTTTTGTTCTTAACCTCTCTACATCAGGGTTTCTCACACTTGACACTGTTGACATTTTGGACCAGATAACTCTTTGTTGCGGGCTGTCCTGTGCATTGTAGGATATTTAGCAACTACCCTGGTCTATACACACTAGATGCCAATAGATGTACCCCCGACACACACACACACACACACACACACACACAAGACAGGACAATCAAAAATGTCCCCAGATATTGCCAAATGTCTTCTCCAATGCAAAATCACCCCAGTTGAGAACCACTGCCTAAACTAGAAGCTTGGATACAAAGTTCTTGCATGAATTAGGGAAAACCATAGGTTCTGATAATGTACAAATTCACACAGCAGTTATACAACTGAAACATTTTTATATGAAAAAAGTATATATTAACATGCACATTTTCCAAAAAATTCACCTCAAAGCAGTAATTTTTTATTTACTCCCTGTCCCTCTTCTAGCAGAG
This sequence comes from Avahi laniger, assembly GCA_963575035.1. Lineage (NCBI taxonomy): Eukaryota > Metazoa > Chordata > Mammalia > Primates > Indriidae > Avahi > Avahi laniger. The sequence continues at coordinate 6,112 of CAUYSK010011161.1, read as the reverse complement.
CTTCTTAAAACAAAAGTGAGAAATTTGAAAACTGTATAAACCGCTTCTTCCCAAATGAAAGCTTGTCAGTAATGGCAGAGTTGGTTAATCAAATTACATGATTAATCAAATAATCGGCTTAATATAGAATTGTCATATTTATCACATATGGCTATTCAGTGACCCACAAGTATTCCATAACCTGAAGGATTTCAAACTAATCTGCAATAAGAATTTTTTAAAAAATAGACAATAAGCCTCAACTGCAAAGATATGAGGAAGTTAAAACTGAGAAGGCTGCTTACACACAACCACCCAATTTTTCAAACAGTCAAAACAAATATTTCTTAAAAGAAACAAAATGGAATTCAACACAGATTCCGTTCTTGTGTGGCATAAGAAATAAATTCCAGACTTTAACATTTTTAAGACTGCAAAATTATTTTATTCACTTTTCAAATGTCTCATTTCAGTCTACTTAATTATTCAGGCCCATGAAGAAAGTGTGACTAGGCAATCAAAAATAGCATTTAGAGTCATTTTCTTGACCTTAAAGCAATAATTATGTCCTTATTTTGGTCCCTGGATAAATAAGTTAATTTTATATTCCCTGTATCAGTTGATGTTGGGGAGAAGTATGAATTCAAATAAAAGTGGAAAGTTGCAGTCACCACTCGTTCGTTTCTAGTTAAGCTGGAAACTTTTTAAAATTGAAATGAGGATGGTTTAAGCAGCCAGAAGACCCACGTTCTCACGGGTCCCAACCGGCCTGACGACTAGCTGAGTGTCCCTGAGCCTGCGGTCTAACGATTCCGTCTTTGGCCTCCCCTCCCGTAACTTGCAGGACAGGCCGGCGGGGCACAGCGGCGCCCAGGAAGCGCGCAGCGAGTACACGCCCGCGGGCCCCGCCTCCGCCGTCCAGCCGGCGAGCCCGGCTCACAACCAAGCCGCTGCCTGTGCAAGCTCGGCCTCTGCGAGTGCGGGGAGCATCCGCCCGGGCTTTACCTCGGCCAGTCCCTGAGGTTCTCGGCCTCCCCCGATCAGCCATCGCAACATCCGGGCAGCGGCGGCGTCTCGCCCGGTACAGGCCCCAGTCAGCGCGAACTCCGCCCGGGGCTCGGCCTCCTCCTACCTCCCGGGCTACAGCGCAATGGAAACGCTAACACTTGCCGCCCCGGATTTGCCCACGGGAGGGTGAGAGTGCGCAGACCACGGAAGAGGGAAGGCTTTTGTCTCCGAAGCGCTCCCGCACCCGGCCACAGAGGCTTAGTTTGGGGAGCCGCCCGCGAAGCAGCCGCCGTAGGCTGGGGCGGCTGCGGCGACTCGGAGGCGCGCGCTGCTCCGAGTGAGCACGCGCGGGGGCGCCGCCGGGTAAGCGCGGGGAGCTTAGAGCGGCCCCTGGAGGACGCACTCAGAACAGCAACCGGGCCCGGCGAGCAAGCGAGCACCGTGGAGCCCTCTGCCTCCCTCCCTGTTAGACTGCTATAGTAGTCTTCACTTGGCTTGGGGACTACTACGAAACCTCCGTTTTCCCAAGAGCTGCCTAGAGAAGGTGGACCACAGTAGATTTCTGCATCCGAACGAATCCAGTGGCATGTGTGTACAACAGAATAAATCTGGCTATTTATTGTGTGCTGTAACACAGGTACTGGTGCTAAGGATTTACATAAATCCTCATAGTTACCCTATAGCCCCTGTTTTATAGATGAAGAAACTGAAGCTCTGAACAATTAAGTAACTTGTCTAAGGCTAACAGCTAGGAAGTAGCTGCATGGGAATCGGAACCAATCTCCAAACTCCAAAACTAGTATTCTTGACTATATGCTGTACTGTCCAACATCAAATCTCCCTAAAGAATAGAAGGCACTTCATATACTTTATTTTGACTACTAAATTTTCTTAGGTAGTCAAAGAGCTGTGGGTCTTACCCTGGCTGCATATCGGAATTACCTGAGTAGCTTTTGAAAATGTAGATTCCTCTCTTCCTTCCCAGACTTAGTAAAACAATCTCTGAGGTTGGAACACAGGAATCAGGGTTTGGAGAAAGTTCCTCAGGTGATTCTGATGAGTAGAAAGGTTTGAGAATCACTGGCCTAGGAACCACTTATACATATCATGTGTTTGTAGAGACGTACACATATATTTGCATATGTATTTGTTAGGTTCAAATAAGCCTCCTAGCAGTAAATTCTTGTAGGGAACCTACAAACGAACCAATGCATTAATTCAACAAATGTGTTGGGCACGGATGCTCTGGAGAAGCAAAAAGGAATCACATAAAATGCTGTTCTCTAGGGACAAGGCAGAATGTCCTAGGCACCAATAAGAGAGTCATACACTCTACTTTAGGATATATTAGTTGTGAGTAGCTGCCCAAACTGACAGTCACTAGGGAATTAGAATCTCTAGTGACTTATCTTTGTATTCATTTTGAGTGTGCTGGGCAAGGGAACAGTGTGCTAGCCCTGAACATTGGACTTACTAGACACAGACTTTTTAAAACAACTTCCCTGAAGATGTCCAAAGAGCTAAAGGAAGACATGGATGAAGATAGAAAAATGATGTATAAATAAAATGAGAATAGAGAGTTAGAAATAATAAAAAGGAACCAAAAGAAATTCTGGAGCTGAAAAATATAGTAACTCAAACGAAAAATTCACTGGAAGAATTCAATAGCAGATTTGAGCAGACAGAAGAAAGAATCAGTGAAGATAAGACAATTGAAAAGAGGAAAGTTGAAATTATAGATCAGTTGGATAGAATAGAGTACAGAAATAGAACCACACATATTTGGATAATTGATTTTTTTTTTTACAAAGGTACAAAGGCAGTCAATTGAGAAAACATAATTTTTTCAACAAATGGTGCTAGACAATTTGACATCCATATCCAAATAAATAAGGGGCAATCTATATCTCACTCCATACACAAAATTGAGAACGGATCATAGACATAAATGTAAAACCTAAATCTATACAACTTCCAGGACAAAATATATGGAAAAATCTTTGTGACTTTGGATTGGGCAAAGATTTTTTAGATTTGACCCTAAAAGCACAATCCATAAAAGAAAAAACTTGATAACTTAATAAGTTATACCTCATGAAAATTAACATTTCTGTTCTTTAAAGGACACTGTTAAGAGAATAAAAATATAAGCCATATACTGGGGAATGTTTTTTCATATTTTATATCTGATAAAGGACTTGTACCCAGAATATATAAAGAACTCTAAAAACTTTATAAAGATTCAATTCTGGATAAGATGGAGTAAACACACACTACCCTTTTCTCTCCAATGGAACACAACTAAACCTGGACAGAATAGATGATACCTCTCTTTGAGGACTCTGAAAAAAGTGGATTGGGGAAGAATACCAGAATTCAAAATACCAGCAAGTCAGCATTTCTTTTTTCCTGCAGTGACTCCCCCAGCCTGAATCCAATGCAGCCTCAAATTTGGAAAGGAGCACTGTGGTGTGGAAAGAGAAAGATATAGGAAAAGCCCTCTAGTTGTGGCTGGAAGAGCAAGAAAAGGAATTTCTAAAGCTCAGAGAGCGGAGGAATTCTCTGGGGTCTTTTTCTTTCCTTTTTCGCCTTTCTCTCATGGCCCAGACTCCAAAATATCCCACAGCAATGGTGACAGCAGCGACAGTGGCTACCAACAGGAGACTGTAGGAGCCAAAACTAAGGGAAGGGAAACTTTCTCCTAATTCAATGATGCTCAGGCTGACAAAGGGTGAGTCCAAACCCAGACCTGTTTTTCCCCATCTTTCTACCCTTCCACTAATTGGCACCAGGGATGGAGCAGTTGTGGAAGTAGGTGGTTTCTTGCCAGAAGAACAAAAAGGGGAAACCCCCAAAGAACCAGAAAGGACCAGAGAGATAGGGGTAAGAGAGGAGTTCAGGAAAGCAACCCCATTTAGTTGTATATGAAATCCTAGGCTCACCTCCCTCACCTGCTATGCATAGATCTTACTCTAATTAGTATACCAAAGACTTTGAGAATTGAGCTAATAGAATTCTGCCCAGGTCCAAGACCAATTACTGGGTGGGAGAAATACAGACAGCACCGCCAAGCAATTTAAACTCAACTGAACTGACATTGGAACCACTCCTCACAGAAGGGAGGTTAGAACTTGTGCCTAAACCTAGCCAGGTTAATTCCTTGCTAAAATAAAAATATCAACATTCTCCATAGGACTTAAATAAAACAGAATTTCATAGCATTATATTCCAAAAGTCTAGGAACGCAAGCCAAAATTACTTGGCATATTAAGAAACACAAAAGTCTCAACTAACATGGGAAAACACAATCAATAAATGCCAATGACAAAATCTTACAGATATCAGAATTATCTAAGACTTTAAAACATACAAAAATGCTCGAATGGCAATTGTGAACACTCTTGAAACAAACACTAAAATAGAACATATCAGTAAAGCAGTAGAACATATACAAGATTCAAATGGAAATTTTAAAATTTAAGATACAATAACCAAAATCTAAAACTCACTAAATGGACTCAATAGCAAAATGGAGATGAGAGAAAAAAAAAAATCAGTAAACTTAAATAGAGAAAAATCAATAAAACCAAAAGCTAGGTTTTTAAAAAGATCAACAAAATTGATAAACCTCTAGCAAGACTGACAAAGGAAAAAAAGAGAAAAGACACAATTAGCAGTATAAGGCATAAAAGAGGAGATACCACCACAGACCCTGCAGGCGGTAAAAGGATAAGGGTATACTACTAACAACCCTGCACAGAAAACTTTAACAACATTAATGAAATAGAACGATTTCTCCAGTATCATGAATTACCAAAACTCGTCCAAGCTCAAATAGATAACCTAAGTAGTTCCATAACCATTTATGAAATTGAATTCATAGTTTAAAGTGTTCTGGAAAAGAAATCTTCAGGTCCAGATGGCAAATACTAATGAAAATCCTAGCAGGATTTCTTATAGATAGATAAGCTGCTTCTAAAATGTATAAGGAAGGGCAAAGGAACTAGTATATGCTTTAAGACATTACATTTAGAAAGCAAGAAAGATATTCAAAACGTAAATATTTCAACCTTACAGTCCCTGTTCTCAAGAAACTTATACAAAACTTTAGAATAACATTGAGTAGATACTTACATTTTAAGAAGAAAAGCTGAAGACTAAGAGAGGATCACAAACAAATTAGTAATGAATAAACTGAAGGACTAAATTCTAAGGACATTCTGATTTAAAAACAATCATCAGAGTTCTGGAGAGGGGTTGCATGAGAATATGAGTGTATTTACAACCACTGAACTGTACATTTAAAAATTGTTGAGATGGTAAATTTTATTTTATGTGTATTTTACAATTAAAAATAAAAATAAATGTAATCATCAGAGTGTAGTAAGGCCTAAAAGTTAATTTGGATTTTATGGACACAAAACCACATATATATGTTTAAATTTGTACTGAGGGCTTATGATAAACAGAAATACAGTGCCCTATCCATTCCTAACCCCAATACTGCTCCCTGAGGCAACCACTTTCAAGGATGTAGCTGCTGCTTTTGCAATTTACCTCCATATTTCTGAAAATACTTTTATACTGCTGTCTCTTATACTTGTTCTTTCTTGAGACATCATTTTGAGATCTTTGATTTCTTACGTTAGGTGAGGATGAATACTAAAAACCTTCCCCACTAAGCCTTCAATTAAACTTTCCTTACCTCATCACCCTACCTATATCACCAATGTTCCTTTTCACCATACCATCAATACAGGTATAACAAATTTTTGTTAGTCAGGATTCAGTGTTTTCAGTCTCACGGCTATAACATTAGATAGAAAATGTTATTTACTACTGAGTCGAACAGAGTAGTAGGATTCCATTTTCTCTTTGTAATGTGACTAAATGTGAATCTCTTTGTTTATTCTCCTTAGAGTTTATTAAGCTTCTTTGATGTGTATTCTTCTTCGTCAGATTTGGAACATTTTCAGTCATTATTTCTTCAAATATTTTTTTCTTCTCCTTTCTTCTCTTCCATTTGTCACTCCTACTACATGTATGTTGGCGTGCTTAATGGTTTCTCACATTTCTCTAAGGTTTTGCTTCTTTTTCTCCATTTTTCTTTCACTTGTCCTTTGGC
>CAUYSK010011160.1:0-23803 GCA_963575035.1 Avahi laniger | reverse complement strand
GTTATTAAGAATATATGAGTTTATGATTATTATATGTTCCTAATAAATTAACTATTTTATCTATTTTATGCAATAACTTTCTAACTTGTCCAAAGGTCTGTTTATCTGATATTAATATAGCTGATTCAGCTTTCTCATTCTGTCTGTTTTCATGGTATATCTTTTTCTATTTATTATATTAAAATTAACTTTATATTTAAAGTTATTTAATGTAATTATTGATACAACAGTATTTAAATATATAATTTTGCTATTTGAATTTTATCTATAATTTATTTTTTTCTCTTTTGTTTTTCTTTTATTCCCTTTAAAAGGAATAGACATACACACACATGTACTATATATATATATATATATATATATGCACACATACATATTTAGGATTCTATTTTCATGTATCTATTGCTCTTCTACACATATTTTTTTTTTTTTTTGGAACAGAATCTCACTTTGTTGCCTTAGCTAGAGTGAATGCTGTGGCGTCAGCCTAGCTCACAGCAACCTCAAACTCCTGGGCTCAAGCAATCCTCCTGCCTCAGCGTCCCGAGTAGCTGGGACTACAGGCATGTGCCACCATGCCCAGCTAATTTTTTCTATATATTTTTAGCTGTCCAATTAATTTCTTTCTATTTTTGGTAGAGATAGGGTCTCGCTCTTGCTCAGGCTGGTCTCGAATTCCTGAGCTCAAACGATCCACCTGCCTCGGCCTCCCAGAATGCTAGGATTACAGGCGTGAACAACTGTGCCCGGCCTACACATATTTTTTTAAATAACTTAAATTATGAATTATAAGACAAAATGTATTTTACACTATATTATCTTTAATTAAAATGCAAATACAATGTTACTTGTACATATGTACATATGGAAACACTTGAGTTTCCATCTAGAATCATTTGCTTACGTTCTGAAGAACTTATTTTTATAATTCTGGAAAAGTCCTTAGATTATTATTTTTACAAGCACACAGCTTAGTAAACATTGCAGCTGTTTCTAACTACTTCAGTCATAGGTTTCTGAATTCCAAACTCTATGACATTTATACATAATCTCTGCTGACCTGCATTGGTGGGATTAAATCTACTTTGAATATAGTGTTTAAATCTTTTAAGGACCAGTGCATATGAGAAGTATATAGCCACAAAGTTAGATAGGCATGGTAGACATTTTAGACTATTTCATTAAATATAGACACTTGTAAGACATTTTAACTGATCTTTTCAGAACTACAATTTTCTTTCCCAGTGATGGTTGTAAGATAGCATAGTATCTGTTTTTATTCCCTTCTTCACAATTTAGACATCATCAAACTCATTGCCATCCCATATAAATGGGTAGGAAAAGTGGTCCTTCCTTTTCCCCATTAAACTCATTTTCCCTACTTTTGCTTCTGCTTATTACATTACACTTTAAATCGATTAGTGCAAAACATATGTAACCTAAACATCTGCACCCCCATAATATACTGAAATAAAAAAAAGTGTTATAGGTAGAAACTAGAGATAAGCTTATCTTATTTAATATTCCAAAAAAATATAATTAATCTATCTCTGAGAATTACAAAAAGGCTCTTCTAACTCAAGAGCCTTAATGCAAACTTTATTCAAAGTATGCACCAAAAAAGGCATCTCGCAAAGATGTCAAAGCAAAATGAACCTCAAAATTCGTAAAATGCAATTCAGAGATGTGTCACATATGATTAGATTTGCCTCAGAGAAAAAAATTTTCATTACAAATTTATATTATCTAAATACACAGTCATTTTTACAATTTTGTGCTCCTTTTAAACTTCAAAATAATAGTATCTTTTTACTATCTCAAAATGGTCTCAAAATGGGAGTAACATAAAAGTATGTCTTTAACTTATTTAAAAACATAATTTATAAGATGAACAATGTGAATCCAGGGTTGATTTACTAACTAAAGATTTAAAATATTATACATGACAAAACAAAGTTAACATATGAACAATAAAGAGAATTGTTAATGGCAAATCTGTATGTAAATATAGATTTTTTCTGTAGAAAAATATGAAATTAACTGATGTTAAAATAGGTAACCATTGTAATAAACAAGTGAAATCTATTTCTCCAATAGCCCAAGAGAGGAAAATAAAACTATAAACAAGGCTTACACTATTAAATTAAAATTGCTTGGAAAGATCCTGTTAAAGAAAGACAAATTATATTTAGCAAAATTTATTTGAACAAAAGATAATTCATGAATTGGGCAGTATCCTGAAGCAGTAAAAGTTCACAGAGTTCTACTCAGCAAGTTGGACAGGAAGTTTTTATAGACGCCAAAAGCGAATGACATACAGAAATAGCCTGATGGGTTCAGATTGGCTTAACATTTGCCTTATTTGGATATCTTCTGACATTTTGCAGCCTGTAATTTTTAATAGTTGAAAGCTCAACTGTTATGATTGGCCAAGACTTGACTACTTGTTACCAGACTACACTCTCAAATTAGGTCGCATTATGCTTAGACATTAAGTTAGGTTACAGTTTGCTAAGTAAGGAGGCAGCTTTTGGCCAAATTTAATTAATTTAATAATCCCAAACCATGTTCCATGTTGTCATCTTCAATCTTCCTTAGTATTCAGAAGCTAAAACAATTTTTCTAACATGACATATTTCTATTTTGCAAATATGTGCATATGCTTCAGTTTTATTGTGCTGTCAAAATTATATTTAATGCATGAATAAACTTTAAAAAACTTATTTTATATTTTTGAAAAACTAATTTGGCATTATGTGAAATGTATTTCAAATTGCAAACTTACTTATTTCCTCAATATGCCTTATTTCCAGGCCCTGGAAACATTTTTTTTTCCCATAGCTTGATAATAATCTAGTATGTGATTATTTCCTCTTTTCTCTTAGGAAAACTTAGGTTCCATTAGCCGAAGATTTTTTAAATCTATTGTTTTACCTTCTATATTCCCTAGCATTTGCTACAGAATAGGTACGCAACTGTTTGTTGAGTGAATACATTGCCAAGTCAATTTACTTTTTTCCATTTATATACCAACTCTAGCATAAATTTCATTTTTTCTGTTCTGAACTATATGACGGTAGCCCCTAAATTGAGATTCCTATAGCCAACCTTCCTGCCTTGTATCAATTTTCTGTGCCCACACTTATTATACTCACCTTTTTTTCTCTTAATCAATTTCAAAAACTAAAGTTAAACACTACATTTTTAAAATACTACACCAATTTTTAAAAGGTAATTTAAGTTCCATTACTTTTAGCTTAAAATCCTTCTATGAATTCTCATTGTCCTATAATATATATTTCAAGAATATGTTTTAAAAAGTTTTGCATTGTCTGAACTCTGCCTTCTTTCATTCCATTTCCACCCTTCCTTTCTTGGCTCCAGCCATACTAGTGTCTTTTAATTCTCCCTACCTAAGTATAACTGAATTTCCTTTCTCTGTTCTTTAGTTGTCTGTTTAAATGTTTCTTCTTAGGCAAAAGTTTTCCTAACATTTCTAAAACTTATCATCCTCATGCTCTGACTTGTTCTTCTGTTTATGGCATTTGTGCCAAGAACCCAGTGAAGAGCCCTGACATCTTTGTACTCTCAGGTATTCATACTAAATTATGTTTCAGGAGAATATTTGAACCTGTCTTTAGTTCTTTGAGGTATCTCCATACTATTTTCCATAGAGGTTATACTAGTTTGCAGTCCCACGAGCAGTGTGTGAGTGTTCCTTTCTCTACTCATCCACACCAGCATCTGTCGTTTTGGGACTTTTTGATAAAAGCCGTTTTCACTGCAATTAGTTGATATCACATTGTGGTTTTGATTTGGATTCCCTGATGATTAGAGACATTGAGCATTTTTTCGTATGTTTATTGGTCATTAGTCTATTTTCTTTTGAAAAGTTTCTGTTCATGTCTTTTTTTCCACTTTTTTAATGAGATTGATTAATGGAAGAAATTTAGATAATCTGGGAATAGGGAGGACTTTGCTAGGTTGAAACATGAGAATAAGTGAGACACAGAGTCAGGTGTGAGAAATATGTTCGGGGGCTTTGAGTAAACCTCTTAGTAGATCAAAGATCGTTGTTTAACACATCATTCAGAGAGAAAGTTGAGTAATGGTGTGGAGCTCCGATTGTGATTATTTAGGCAACAGAGAGCATTTATCACATCCTGATCAATGTAGTGGCAAGATGATAATGGTCTTCCAACAGTAAATGGGTCTTCATTCGTATCAGAAGAATCGGAAGAGGTTGAGGCCAGAGGAAGTGTGAGCAGAAATGATATTACTTCCACAACTCAGTAATTAGTTGATGAAATACATAGACCAAGATAGTGACAGTAAGAATGGAAAAGAATGGAAAATCTATGAGGCAATTTCAAACAAAATTTTATATAATTTAGATATAGAAAGCAGAGGAATGATGAAGAATATAATGGCAGTTTCTACATAAGCAACCAGAATGACTGCCATTACTGACAATAAGGGGGTGAAGTGCATGATAATAATAGTAACAGTAATGATTTGTCAGGTCAAAAAATTAAAAATATGATAAGAATTGGAAAGGCATTTCGGTATTTGAAAGAATGTTTTAGTTGTGGGGGAAGTAAAAGCTGATTCAAGATATCTGATTTAGAGTCGTAAATGCCCCTTTTTCTGTCTTCGTGATTTTGTATAAATGACATAATTTTTCAATATCTCAAGCTAAAATAATAGTTTATTTAAGTATTATTTTAGCTTTTGTCTTATTTTTTAATGCAGAACAAATAATATCTTAAGACATCTCTTTGTGAACTTTCCACTTGTTCAGTTTCAAATTGCTGTTATTACTGTAGCTAAAAAGATAGTTTTGTTTGAAATGAGGCAAAGTTCAAAGGGAGGGCAAAATTGTGGTTTATTTTTGAAAGCTTAACAATATTTTTAAAAAAATTAACATTTAAAGGTCTGAAAATGGAAGCTAATGAAAGAACACTTTTATTTTTAAATGAAACAGAATATTCAGTTGATAATGAATGTCTCTTACAGGAAATGCATCAAATCTAAAATGTAGCTGGTTTGAAAAAAATTTAAAAAATTGTAAACCACATGTGCTAAAATATTTAAGACATTGTTGAAATAATTTAAATCTTTGTTATTAGGGAGTAATAAAGTTAGAAAACTAAAGGGTATCCATTATAGAATGAAATTCAAAGAACATTGGAAAGACTGTACCTTTCACTGCTGTCTCCTCCTAAAGTCCTTGTTGAATATAAAAAAATAATTTAACATAACATTAGGTTTTATGGTATTATAAAATTATATGAGGGACTTGCTCCAGTTTTATAAAAATTAGCTCATGTTGCGCATTTCTGCAAGGGGCACTGATTATGTACACCTAAGACTCCAGAAGACAAAATGTGGGTCCCTTCAGCCTCCTTGCTGATTTCAGCATTTGAATCTGGCTGGGTTTCTAATTAGAAAAATAAATAAAACATGAAGCATAACTAAGGAGGGTTAATGAAAACTACATACTGGGACTAATCTAAAAGCCTGTATTTCCAGGAATAGTTTTCACAGGTCAAAAAGCAAAATATGAAAAAAAGGAGAATCTGTACTTTGGGAATGAGAAAAATATTCTGTTATTTAAAAAAGAATAGCTAAATTATAATACATAAAATAATCCTGGAATAAATTATATTTTATAAAAAACTATTATTTTAAGACCACAGATAAGAAGAACGGGCAAAAACTGCTTAGCCAAATCTCTATTATCAGTTCAACTGTGAACTGTGAGATATAATGGTTCAGAACAATTTTAAGCAGTCACCTATAAATCATGAGGTTATTTTCGTTGAATACTAGATTAAAATCTAGGATTTAAAAGTATGAAAAGTAGCTAGTTGTTAGAATATGTGATTATGAGCAACAAAGACTATTGCAACAGTGCTTTTTATAAATTCAGAAAACTATATAAACCAATGGATAAATTATATTTTGAGAATTATTTACTTTAAATTAAATGCTAGCATACTCAGAATGAACTCTAGTTTCTCATAAAAATATCTCTCTTGCACAATAGTGTTCTTGTTTCTTTGTGGTAATTATACACAACAAGAGTTTACAATCTCAGTTGTTTGACCTGCATGATCTTATCATTTTGTAAAAAATTTATTGAATTTTAGCATATTTTCAGCACTGGAACCAATATCTTTTTCTTAATGATTCATTTTATAAACTCTTAAACAATTAATTGGTTAGCAGTTAATATTAAAATAACAGCACACTTGTCACCAATATTTATCAAAGATGTTCAGATAGACATAATCATTGTTAAGCATATATTCTGAAAAATAGCGGCAGACCTTTCTTTATGCCAGTTGAATTTCTTTCTTTTTTCTTTTTATTTTGTTAATTTCAAAATATTAAGGGGATACAAATACTCTTGGTTACATGGATCGCTTTTGTAGTTCTGGAGTCACAACTATAAGTGTGCCCATCACACAAATAGTGTACATTGTATCCTTTAGGTATGTTTTTGCCCCTGCCTTCCTACAGCTCCCGCAGCTTCATTTCCATTGAGTTTTTCTTTTTTTAATTTCAGAATATTACAGGGATACAAATATTTTGGTTACATGAATTGCTTTTGTACTGCTTGAGTCAAGGTTATAAGTATACCTATCAACCAGATGGTGTACATTGTCTCATAAGGTATGATTTCAACCATCGCCTTCTCCCCCGCTGAGTTTTACTTCTGTCTGTGCACATGTGTACTCATCAGTTAGTTCCAATTTAATAGTGAGTACATGTGTTTTTTGTTTATCCATTCTTTAGATACTTCACTTAGGGGAATGGTCTCCAGTTCCATCCAACTTGTGGCAAACAGCATAAATTCATCCTTTGTTATGGTTGAGTAGTACTCCATCATACATGTATACCACATTTTGTTAATCCACTCATGAATTGATGGGTACTTGGATTGATTTCACATCTTTGCAATTGTGAATTGTGCTGCAATAAATATTTGAGTGCAGGTGTCTTTTTGATAAAATAACTTCTTTCCCTTTGGGTACGTATCCAGTAGCGAGATTGCTGGATCTAATGGCAGGCATACTTTTAGCTCTTTGAGGAATATCCATACTATTTTCCATAGAGGTTGTATTAATTGTCATTCCCACTATCAGCCTATAAGCGTTCCTTTCGCTCTATATTTGCACCAGCATCTCTTGTTTTTAGACTTCTTGTCAAAACCATTTTAACTGGGGTAAGGTGATATCTCATTGTGGTCTTAATTTGCATTTCCCTGATGATTAGTGATGTTGAGCATGTTTTCATATATTTATTGGCCATTTGTCTGTCTTATTTTGAAAGCTTCTGTTCATGTCTTTTTGTTGTTGTTGACTTGAGTCTTTTGTAAATAATGTTTATCAGCCCTTTATCAGATGTATAGATTGTGAATATTTTCTCACATTCTTTAGGTTGTCTATTTGCTCTCTTATTTCCTTATCTGTGCAGAAGTTTTTAGTGTAATCAAATCCTATTTATGTATTCTTGTTGCTATGATTGCCATTGGGTTCTTAGTCCTATATGTAGAAGAGTTTTTCCTATATTTTCCTCTACAATTCTTATGGTTTCTTGTCTTATATTTAAGTCTTTTATTATCATGAATTAATTTTTGTGAGTGGTGAGAGTTAGGGGTCCTGGTTCATTCTTCTGTATGTGGCTATCCAATTTTCCCAGAACCATTTATTGAATAGGGTTTCTTTTCCCTAGTATATGCTATTGTCTACTTTGTCAAAAATCAGTTGCCTGTAGGTAAGTGGTTTTATATCATGGTTCTCCATTTTGTTCCATTAGTCTGTGTCTTCATTCTTCTATCAATACCATGCTGTTTTGGTTACTATAGCCTTGTAGAATAGTTTGAAGTCTGGTATTGTGATGCTTCCAGATTTGTTCTTTTTGCTTAAGAATGCTTTGTCTATTTGGGCTCTTTTCTTGTTCCAAAGTATATAATTATCTTAGGTCTGTGAAGTATGACACTAGTATTCTGATGGGTATTTCATTGAATCTGTAAATTATTTTGGGTGGCGTGGGCATTTTAACAATGTTGATTCTGCCTATCCATGAGCATGATATGTTTTTCCATTTGTTCACGTCATCTGCAATTTCCTTCCTCAGTGATTTGTAGTTTTCTTTGTAGACATCTTTCACCTCTTTGATTAAATATATTCCTAGGTATTTTATTTTCTTTGTAGCTGTTGAGAATGGTATTGGATCTTTGATTAGACTTTCAGCTTGACTGTCATTGGTATATAGAAATGCTGATTCATGTACATCTATTTTGTATCCTGAGATTTTTTTGAATTTATTTATCAATTGTAGGAGTCTCTTGAAGGAATATTTGGAGTTTTTTAGGTACAAAATCTTATCATCAGTGAAAAGCAATAGTTTGACCTCCTCTTTCCTGATACAGATATCCTTTATTTTTTTCTCTTGCCTAATTGCTCTGGCTAAGACTTCCAGTAGTATTTTGAATAGCAGCATTGAAAGTGGGCACCCTTGTCTTATTCCAGTTCTTAGGGGGAATGTTTTCAACTTCTTCCCATTCAGCATAATATTAGCTGTTGGTTTGGCATATGGCTTTTATAATTTTGAGTTAAGTTCCTTCTATGCCTAACATGTTGACAGTTTTCATCATGAAAGGGTGCTGAATTCTATTAAATGCTTTTTATGCATCTATTGACATGATCCTATGATCTTTGTGTTTGTTTGTATTTATGTGATAAATCACATTTATTGATTGACTTATGTTGAACAATTTTTGCATCTTTAGGATGAAGCTCGCTTGATCATGGTGTATCATTTTTTTGATGTGCTGCTGAATTTGGGTTGCTAGTATTTTACTGATAATTTTTGCATCTATATTCATAAAAGATACTGGTCTCTAGTTGCCTTTTTTTTATTGTGCCCTTTCCTGGCTTTCCTGCCCTTTCCTGTGCCCCTTCCTGGTTATCAAGCTGATACTAGCTTTGTAAAAAGAGTTGGGGAGGATTTCTTCCTTCTCAATATCATGGAATAATTTCCATAATGTGGTGACCAACTCTTCTTTGTAGGTGTGGTAGAATTCAGCTGTGAATCCAACTGGTACAGGGCTTCTTCTTCTTGGGAGCTTTTTTATTGCTGCTTTGATATCACTGCTCATTATTGGTCTGTTCAGGAGGTCTATTTCTTTCTGATTGAGTCGTGGGAGATTGTGTGTTCCCGATTTGTCCATTTCCTCCACATTTTATAATTTATGTTTATATGGATTTTTATCATATTCATGGATGATGTTTTGTAGTTCTGTGGTATCAGTTGTAATGTCTCCATTTTTGTTTCTGATTGAGCTTATTTGGGTCCTTTGTCTTCTTTTTCTGGTTAATATAGAAAGAGGTCTGTCAATTTTGTTTATACTTTCAAATAACCACTTTTTTGTTTGGTCATTTGTATTATTTTTTTTGTTTTCTATTTCATTTTGTTCTGATATGACCTGTCCTTTGCTATGTCTTTTATCTGTTGGATTTGGGTTGGGCTTGCTCTTCCTTTCCTAATTCCTTGAGATGCAACATTCATCATCATGTGACGGCCGTATAAACCTGATTCATATTTCATATGACTTCTAAACTTTGAAAATGTGCATTCATTTATAATTCTCAAGATATTCAATTATTTATAAATTTTCAAATAAAGTGATAATTTATTAGTGCTAGGTATTACACAATTTAATTTTTGTGTAATTCAAATGTTTTTAAAATGCAACTCATTTTACATAGATCTTATATTACAAGTGTGGACTCCTTTAAAAGGCCTTCATATAAGGCATCAGACTAGCACATAATTGGTAAAGACTTCAAAAATACAGCCTTATTATAAAATAATGTAACTAGCAAGAGTAACCAAAATTACAGTAGCCACAAACACTGACTTTGAACCATAGTGTTCTGTTCCACTCATAAAACCCCTTATCTAGCATAATCCTTAATGCAAGTATTTTCTATAAATCAACACTAATATAAAGAAAAATAATGGAAAAAATAACATGTGGAAAATTACAAAGGTTATATATAGTTTTAAAAATTCTCCTAACTTTTATCTCCAGACTATAATTTCTAATTTTCTTTTAGGTTTGTACTAAGAAATCCTATGATAGTTTACCTTTTCCAATTATTGCTCACAGTGAGTTTTATCAAAATGTAACCCTCTAATGATTCTCATGACATAATTTTTGCTCTTGGCTGTTGTCTACATCCTAGAAATATGTAAGCTTAAGGATACAATCTTAAATATGTACACTTTTCTGAAGTAAATAATTTGTCAAGTTCTAAAGCTTCATAATTTGTGCCATTCATTTCATTTCAATTCTTTAAGTCTATAATCATAATACCCTTATAGATGCATGTAATGGTTAATTTTAGGTGTCACCTTGACTGGATTGAGGGATACTCAGATAGCTGGTAAAGCATTATTTCTGAGTGTGTCTGTGAAGGTTTTTCAGGAGGAGATTGATGTATGAGCAGGTGGGCTGAGTCAGAACGATCTGCCAACAATGTAGGTGGCAGCTTCCAGTTGGCTGACTGCACAGATGCAAAAAAAACAAAAGATGGGGGAGGAAGGCAAATTTCTTTCTCTCTCTTTCAGAACCAAGTCAACCTTCTTTCTTCTGATTTTGAATGTCAGAACTCCAAGTTCTCTGCCGTTTGGACTCTAAAACTCACACCAGTAGCATCCTGCTCCCAAGTTCTTGAGCCTTCAGCTATGTATTGATGGTTGTAACATTGGTTCCTTGGTTTTGAGACTTTTGAAATTGGACTGAGACTGGTTCTCCAGGTTGCAGATGGCCTATCATGGGATCTCTCTGTCTCCATAATCATGTGAGCCAATTTCCCTAACACATTGCTTTTTATCTCTTTCTCTCCTTTCTTGTCTGTCTCTCTCTCTCTCCTATTTATTTGTTCTCTCTGAAGAACCCTGACTAATATAATGTAAAAAGTCTTGAAAGATTTTCTGGTCAGTTTTCTTAAATACCTCATAGTCTGTGTCTGACTACAGCATCCTTCCATTCTCACTATGTGCCTGAAGATAGAATGACACATAAGTGACAAGTTTTTCTGGAGCTATGTGATAAGGCTCTAGATCAGAAATTTCAGCAATTGGGAATTTTTCTTCATCAAAGTGTAAATCAAAAGAAAATGTTTACTCATTTTTTATAATCCTGTAGTCATAAAAAATATAACAGGCAGTAACTTCACAGGATTTTCCAATTATCTGTTTAGAATAAAGTTTGAAATTCTTGTCCAAGACTTTAGAGGACTTTGCAAACTATTGCAACATTTGAATATAACAATTTGAACATATGAGTTTGTATATCTTTTCTCCTCAAAATCCTTTGAGAAATGCTAAAGGAATTCTGAAAAGAATAAATTTTGTAAGAAGCTGATTATCAGAATATTTATACACTTGGATGTGAATAAATTAGTACAATATTATGAAAGATCAAAGTCAGATGAGAGACAAAATATATAAACCTAATTTATTATTGAATATTTACAATTATGACAATAATTACCTTAACAACTAAAAACACAAATGGTAAAATTTGATAAACTATGAATTTGACTTAATTCTGGAGCACAGGTAGCGTGGGGAGTGAGCAATATTTACATTATGTTTTTATCCTTCTATTTCATTTAACAATTTATTTTTAAACATGTATGTATATGTACATGTATATAATATTTGTCCATTGAATCAAACTGTTTTGAACACACACACATATGTATATATAAAATGAAAATATGCATCTACCAGTTATAAGTTATCAATTAAGCTTCAGATACTTCAAACATATTTGCAAGGTTAACACCACAGCCTGTATGCACACTACATGCCATCCTGCCTCTCCTGCTATAAATACCTATAATCCAGCTGTAGTTGTAGATCTTCTATGTCCATATTCTACACTTTCAATACCAATATGTGCCTTCATAAACAGTATATATTATTGGATATTATGTTTTAAAATTTTATGCATTCTTTTATTGACATTTTTGCATTTAAAGCAATTAAAAATATTCTCTTATGTTTATTGACAGTTCAGATTAACTCTTCTGAGGATATCTGTTCATATCCTTCACTGACTTTTATTTTTTTGCTTTTACTTATTGATCTGTAATAGGTCCTGATACATTCTGAATAATTGTTAAGTGTTTGCTAAAGGATCAGAAAAAAAAATCCCATCCCAGTTGGGAGCTCGCCTTTTTTCTCTGTTTATGAGCCCTTAACCTACACGGGAAGTCAAATTTATTGATCTTTTCTTTTGTTGTTTGTGTTTTCATGTCTTTTCTCTCTTGTCTTCCTTAACTTCATATCATGTTAATAGTCTCCAACCTTTTCTATGTATGCTAAAGCTAAATGCTAAAAAATATCACTAGTGCACTTAGAGTTCACTTTTATTTTAAAGTTCAAGTAAAGATCTAATTACTTTTTCTCATATGAAGAACCATTTGAACACTATTTTGCAGGGTTTGTGCTTTTCTCCGAGTTGCAGTGCTTTCTCCGTCACACATTTACATATTGAAAAATACCTATCTTCCTAAAAGAACAAGAGATCCCATGGTTTAGCCGCTTAACAAGGGAAATCAGAGTTTGCATTTTTTTTTATTTCAGCATCTTACAGGGATACAAATATTTAGATTACATATATTGCCTTTGCCCCACGCAAGTCAGAGCTTCAAGTGTGCCCATCCCCCAGACAGTGTGAACCTCACCCATTAGGTGTGACTATTCATATCCCCTATTCCCCCCAACCTGCCTGACACCCAGTGAATGTTATTACTATTTGTGCACATAAATGTTGATAAGTTAATACCAATTTGATGGTGAGTACATGTGGTGCTTGTTTTTCTATTCTTGTGACACTTCACTTAGTAGAATGGTCTCCAGCTCTATCCAGGATAATAAAAGAGGTGCTATATCATCACTCTTTTTTTTGTGGCTGCATAGAACTCCATGATATACATATATCACATTTTATTAAATCACTCATGTATTGATGGACACTTGGGTTGTTTCCACATTGTGCTGCTATAAACATTCTAATGCAGATGTATTTTTTACAGAATTTCTTTTTTTCCTTTGTGTAGATACCCAGTAATGGGACTGCTGGATCAAATGGTAGTTCTACTTGGAGCTCTTTGCAGTATTTCCATATTACTTTCCACAGAGGTTGTACTGGTATACAGTTACACTGCCAGTGTAAGAGTGTTCCTATCTCTCCGCAGTCACTCCAACATTTATTGTTTTGGGACTTTTTGATAAAAGCCATTCTCACTGCAGTTAAGTGATACCTCATTATGGGTTTGATTTGCATTTCCCTGATGATTAGAAACGTTGAGCATTTTTTTCACAGGTTGTTGGCCATTAGTCTGTCTTCTTTTGAAAAGTTTTTTTTTTTTTTTTTATGTTCTTTGCCCACTTTTCAATGGGATTGTTTGATTTTTTCTTGTTGATTTTCCTGAGTCCTGTATAGAGTCCAGTTATCAGCCCTTTATTGGAAGTGTAACATGCAAATATTTTCTCCCATTCTGTAGGCTATTTGCTCTTGTGATAGTTTCCCTGGCTGTGCTGAAGCTTTTTAATTTGATCAGATCCCATTTATTTTTGTTGTTACTGTGATTACCTTTGGCGTCTTCTTCATAAGTTCTTTCCCTAGGCCAATGCCTATACGAGTTTTTCCAACATCTTCTTCTAGAATTCTTATAGTTTCATGTCCTAGGTTTAAGTCTGTTATCCACTGTGAGGTGATTTTTGTGAGAGGTGAGAAGTGCTAATCTTGTTTTGGTCTTCTGCATGTGGCTATCCAGTTTTGTTAGTCCCATTTATTGAATAAGGATTCTTCTCTCCAGTATATATTTTTGTCTACTTTGTCAAAGATTAGATGGCTATGTGTGGATGGTTTTATATCGGGCTTCTCAGTTCTATTTCATTGGTCTATGTTTCTGTTCTTGTGATAATACCATGTTTTTTTAGTTGATATAGTCTTGTAGTATAGCTTGAAGTCTCGTAAACTGATGTCTCCTAATTTGTTCTTTTTGCTTAAGATTGCTTTTGCTATTCAGGGTCTTCTCTGGCTACATACAAATGTAGAATTATTTTTTCTAGATGTTTGAAAAAATGGTATTGTTATTTTAAGAGGGATTGCATTGAATCTGTAGATTACTTTGGGTAGTATAGATATTTTAACAATGTTGATTGTGCCAATCAATCCATGAGAAGGGAAAGGTTTGCCACCTATTTATGTCCTCTGCTCTTTCCTTCCTGAGTGTTTCATAGTTTTCCCTGTAGAGGTCTTTCACCTCCTTAGGTAAATATATTCCTAGATATTTTATTTTCTTTGTTGCTATTATGAAGAGTATTGAACCTTTGATTTGGTTCTCAGTTTCACTGTTGTTCATGTATAGGAATGCTACTGATTTTTGTACATTGGTTTTGTAACCTGAGACTTTGTTGAATTTGTTTATCAATTCCAGTAGTTTCATGGAAGAATCTTTGGGGTTTTCTAGATATAAGATCATAACATCAGCAAAGAGCCATAGTTTGACCTCTTCAGCCCCAATTTGGTTGCCCTTGATTTCCTTCTCATGTCTGATTGCTCTGGCTAGGACTTCCATCACTATGTTGAATAGAAGTGGTGATAGAGGGCAACCTTGTCTGGTTCTAGTTCTAAGCAGGAATGCTTTCAAATTTTCCCTATTCAGTATGATGTTGGCTGTGGGTTTGTCATATATGTCTTGTATAATTTTTAGACAAGTCCTGTCTATGCCAATTGTGTTAAGCATTCTTATCATAAAAGGATGCTGAATTTTGTCAAATACTTTTTCTACATCTATTGAGAGAATCATATGGTCTTTACTTTTACTTCTATTGATGTGTTTAACTACATTTATGGATTTGTGTATGTTGAATCATCTGTCCATCTCTGGAATGAAGACCACTTGGTCTTGATGGATTATTTTTTTGATAAGCACCTGAATTCAGTTTGCTAGGATTTTCTTGAGAAGTTTTACATGTATATTCATAAAGGATATTGATCTGTAGTTTTCTTCTTTTTTTTTTTTTGCATCCTTTCCTGGTTTGGGTATCAGGGTGATGTTGGCTTCATAAAATATGTTGGACAGGGTTCCTTCCTTCTAAATATTGTGGTATAATTTCTGTAGGATAGGCACTACACAGAACTATCTTCTTTGTAGGTTTGGTGAAATTTGGGTGTGGAACCATCTGGGCTGGATCTTTTCTTTTTAGGAAGGTTTTTATTGCTGCTTCAATTTTGATACTTGATATTGGTCTGTTCAGAAATTCCATTTTTTTCCTGATTGAATCCATTCCTCCACATTTTCAAGTTTATGTGCATAGACATTTTTATAATATTCATAGATGTTATTTTCATTCCTAATTGAGCTTATTAGAGTCCTTTTCTTTCTGCTTCTCGCTACTGTAGCAAGAGATATGTCAATTTTGTTTCCGTTTCCAAAATACCAATTTTTTGTTTTATTATTCTTTCACAATGGCTCAAGAGAGAAAACAAGGCAACAAAGTTCTAAGGATCATGTTATTATATTAATATTAGGCCCACTGGATTGTCCAAGATAGTATCTCCGACTCAAACTCACATCTTAAAATCACATTGACAAAGTCCCATTTGTCATTTTAGGCAACATAATCACATGTTAGAGGAATAAGAACATGGACATCTTGGGGCCATTATTCTACCTGCCACAATAGATTATGAGGGAAAATGTGTGGAGAGGTGAAATTAGGAACTAGACTCTAAGCAGGTAATGCAGACTTTACAAATCATACTGCAGATGTGAATGCATTAATACTATTTTGACAGTAGGAAGTCACTCACATGATTTAAGCTGTCATTGAAATGATTATTTTGCATTGAAAAAGCTCAGTCTAGAAACTATGTAGTAAGGCTGAGAGAAGACAAGATTGTACAAGGAAGATACTGCAAAAAGCATTTAAACAAACCAGATGAGAAATGATAAATACTTTAATTAAAGGAGGAAAAAGAATGATGGTTAAAAGAGGAGAAAAGGTGATAGATTCAATAAATAATAATATAAATTTCACAGAACTTGGTCCCTGGTTGGAAATATTTAATTATAAAGCATATATGTTAGCAATGTCTACCACATATTTGGTTTGGGGGATAAGGTGAAGATGGGTTTAGTGTGAGAGGAACAAAACTGGCTATCCAAGCCAGTTGGGCTGTCATAATAGAGTACCATAAACTCAGTGGCATATAAGCAACAGAAATTTATTTCTTACAGTTGTGGAGCCTAGAAGTCTGAAATCATGGTGCTGGCATGGTTGAGCTCTGGTAAGGTCACTCTTCCAGGTTGCAGATCACTGACTTATCATTGTATCCTCACATGGAAGAACAGACAGCAAGCTAGCTCTCTGGTCTCCATTTATAAGGGGATTAATCCCATTTATGAAGGCTCCACCCTCATAGTCTAATTGCTTCCCAAAGGCCTCACCTCCAGATACCATTGCACTAGGGAACATATTTCTACAAATGAACTTAAGGACTATACAAACAGAAATATTCAGCCCATGACACTGAGTTATCAATGATAAATCCAACTCAATGTCAATTAGATTGTAAGCACTAGAATACTTACATAGGCAGATATCCATATTTTTAAATTTGATTCATAGACTGAGCCTCAGAAACAAAGTCCATGCTAGAGATTCAGATGTGCCAGATAGAACATTAGCCTAGATACAACCACTCAAAGTAATGATGAAAATGAAGAAAAAGATGCCACCTAGACAGTGCATTGTAGACTGAGTAAATTGGAGAGCACATAATTAGAAAAAGTGCAAAAGATGAACCTGGAGTCTAGTTTAACCATTGTATAAGAAATTCAGCAGCCTAAGGTACCTTGACCTAACCAAGAGTTGTTTTTCACTATTATGTGAATAAAGAGCTTTATGTCAAATGATAAACATATTATGACAAAAATTCTTTCTCTGGTAATTTTTAATATCACATATTTATACTATGATCCTTTTATTCATGGGCTTCCTCAAGATTCTGGATGTTAGAAACAAATGTCCTGGGGTTCCAATTCCAAACATCCAGTTTAATAGCTCTGTCGATCTTGAGAAAAATCACTTAATTTTGCTAAACCTCTATTATTCCTCTATAAACTAGGGATGACAATCACTGCCTAAAGGATTATTGCAAAGATTAAAGATAAAGCATGCAAAAAGCATGTGGCACACTGCCTGACCTACAGAAGTTAGCCAGTGATTAAATGTTTTATCGTTGTTCTTACTGTTATTTGCCTCTCTAAGCAGCATATTGGTTTAAGTCTCTATCTTTTCAGCAATGAATAACATATCTGAACTGACAGATGAATGCTATGGAGTGTACAATTCTTATTTTTCTTATTCTTGAGAATAACTTATTTCCAGTGTCTGCCTTGATCTGAAGCTAGTAGTTTCAGGAATATGTAAGGACATATTCAAAATGAAAAGATATCCACAAAGACTGATTTACATAATCGGAAAGAAACTATTGGGAGTGGAGTCTAAAAAATGACCAAAACAATCATGTTGACACTCTCCTATATTATAGCACTGAAATCAAAGATAGTTCTACACTGTAAGCAGAAGTACTTTCATTCAGGCAATGATTCTATTTGCAAAAGTAAGTCTAATGCATGCTTGCTGATAAGTACATATTACAGTAATTTCATATATTTATTAAATTTCTCACTGCTAGGTAAAGGGAGTAAAAAATGCTAGAGCATCACAAACAAGGGCTCACTTGAGACTCCCACTAACTTTAAAAATAGAAATGGATCAAAACCTTTCAACATAGAATAATAGGGACCAGAATTGCCAACATCAAATATTTAACCTGCTCCAACATTGTGGCCACTTTTGAAGAGTCACTTTATTAAAGTGATTAAGAAGTGTCTATGTAGTCCATCAAACCTGATTGGAATGTCAAATATGATACCTACTAGGCATGCTAAATAAAAATTGCCAAGTCTCCATTTTGTTATCTGTGAAGTGTAAATGATAACACTTAGCTTGAAGAGATAATGGTAAAATCTAAAACTAGACCAGCCCTTCAAATATCCATTCTCCATAAGGAGTTCCTTTTTGAAATAAAATTAAAGATATTTCTCTGCTGGGGCAAATTACCAACGCTTTGTGAATTGCTTATAAACAATTTAGAAAAAAAAACATCGAAAGAAGTGGAGGATTGGAGGACTGAATAGCAAAAGAAAACCAAAACGAAGAAATGAAAGGAGATATTTCTGATATCACTGCTACACAGAAGATTCATTGCGATAATAATTGCTGTACTTCTCTACTAATTAAAAGAAAATATGATAGGCCTACTGTTAGCAATAATTTATTCTTTCTGAATAGATAGCTAATTTGAATATATTACATGTAGCTGAATAATATCCCACTGTATGTATATGCTACATTTTCTTTATCAATTCTTCTATTAGTGGACTAAGGTTGTTTCCATATCCTGGCTATTGTGAATAATGCAACATTGAACGTGGGAGTACAGATATCTCTTTGAGATCCTGATTTCAATTTTTTGGATAAACACCCAGTAGTGGGATCTCTAGATCTTATGGTGATTCTACTTTTATTTTTTTTGAGAAACTACCATACTATTCTGCATAACTTTTCTACCATTTTACATTCCCATCAACAGTATCCAAGGGTTCCAATGTCATTTACAAAAACATGGATGAACCTGAAGGGCATTATGCTAAGTGAAATGGGTCAGTCACAGAACAACAAATACTGCACAATTCCACTTATATGAAGTGTCAATAATAGTCAAACTCATAGAAGCAGAGAATACAATAACAATTTCTATGGGATAGGAGGTGACAAAAATGGAGAGTTCTTGTTCAATGGGTAAAATGTGTCAGTTATGCTAGATGAGTAAGTTCTACAGATCTGCTGTACAACATAGTACCTATAGTTAACAATATGGTATTGTACACTTCACATTTTGTTGAGGGTAGATTTCATATACTGTTCTTGACACATACAAACACACATAAAAAAAGGAATTTTGGAAGGTGTTAGATATGACAATTAACTTAACTATGGTGACAGTATCACAGATTATGGCATATGTCCAAACTCATCAAATTTTACACATTAAATATGTGCTATTCTTTATATGTATTAATATGTCACTTATAACTTAATAAAGCTGCTAAAATTACACACATATACACATTAATACATTGCATATGGTTGTTTAAAATATGTGATTATTAAATGTCTTAAGTCTTTTGGTTGGCAAATTATTACAGGATTAGTTCTGTGAAAAAAGATATAACATTAATCTTTCAAAATATCTAAAACAAAATATTTTTGCTTATAATATACAAAGGTATTTGTCATTTTAATAAAGGAAAATATGTTGAGCTCATAATTTTAATACTGAGCAGTCTCTCATGTGGCCAAACCATTGCATTACAGTTGTATTTGTTTTCAAATGACAATAAAGAGTACAATTAAATTGAACATTGATTTGTAAAATAAGAAAGGAAAAGGAAATTCTTAAACTACTTTAATTAGACTTTTGAGTAGATAATTATATGGCTTAGTTATTTCATACTCATTACAAGGTTTGCCCTGATACCATGGTGAGATAGATAATTATTTTTATGCTGGAATTTTTAATAATAATGAAAGGAACTCAAGGGAGAAAAAGTGTAGAAATTATAATTCTACTTTTAAAACTTCCTGTAGATATTTTTCAGAGCTTTTACAAAAATAGCACTCTTCAAGATAGGTTAACAATCCCTTTCAAATATCTAAATTAATTTTCATATGCAATTAAAAGGAAGATTTGTTCAACAGGGAAAGCGAAGTATTGGAGAAGAAGATATAGAAATAAAGAAAAGAAATTTTGTGTTTAATAGAAAATATATTCAATAAATTATCATTTCTTCCAGCAAATATTTACTTACATGGATTTTGCCTAAGTAAATTGTCTCTAAACAGTTGTAATATATGTTTACTATTAATTGGCTTCATTATTGTATTTATACCAGCACTGCTGTATAGGACATCTGTTGTGCTAGTAATAGTGCTTTCTCTATTATTTAACAAAAAGAAAAAAAAATTCGAGCTCTATTCTACACAATTTACATTTTAGTATATACTTTATCAAAATACATATTAATATATATAGTTGTTTAAAACATGATACCATTTGGAATAATGTTCTGTAAAAACATGCAAAACATTTAAGACCTCATTTAAGAAGAAACATCACTATAAAGAAAAGAAATCCCCAAATGGCAGACTATATGTGTTATAAACATCATTTAAAAATAATTTGCTTAAGTTAATTTGAAATCAGAAAATTTCTAATTGTTACCTACTTGTACTGCTGGATAATAGTTTACCTGTGTTGAATTTCTTTAGCCTATGTTTAAGATAGAGCTAGTTACATATTGCTAAATAAGTGTTTATAGACTAAAATTAATATATTTTGAGAAGTTCAAATTAAAGCATATGTTACTAAAATAAGAGAATTACATCAGCAAGCTAATTAGCTTACATATGATGTCAATGGATATAGTGGTGCATCAACCCTTCTCTAAAATTATGCATAACATTGCTTTAAGCTTTGTTGTGACTGCATCACAATTCAACTTGTCCTTCCACTCAAAACTTTTTCCTTCAATTGCTCATGGCTTTGCTTCTGAATGCCTTCTCTACCAAACTTCCTGCAAGCAAATTTCAATCCCTGAGTTAGTTTACCGGGAAACACAATCTACAGAAGCTACAGTTCATTTCAGAAAATTACTTTATTTTTCATTATTAGTTAAAATAATTTTAGATCAAACATTTCAGGAAGTAACCTTAATTTAAGATTATAATTTAAAATAAATGCTAACTTTTACTTATCGCTGTGGGTTATCTGCTGGGACATATGCTGAATGTAAAAATTCTAGTACGGCATGAAAATTGTACATGATTTGAATATTGAAAAACAACTTTTGAAAGTAAATATGGTAATTTGTAATTAAAAAATAATACTTTTATTGCTCAACAGTGCAGTCCTTTTCTTGTAAGTGTTTTAGTAATGTTTTTGAAAATTATCAGGATATTTAGTTAGATGTGTAGTGTATTCTATATTTCCTCCATTATTAAAAGTTTATTTTTATTTTTGCAAAATATTGCTAATTTTAAGAATGAATTATTTTTCTTGATCAACAGATGCTTTTACATGCATAAGAACTATTTTATATTAAATGGGTAAGTTCATCTATAACCTTATATATTTTTATCCACTTGATCTGACTTCAATTGAGAATAAAAAGTTTAAAAGTTTTAATATTTTTGGTCTATTTATCTTTGCACAGCTGTAATTTTTTGCTTTATTTAGCTATTTCTTTTTATTTCTCCTCTCTTCTTTGGTTTATATTTGCATTTATTCTCCCTTGTCCTTGCTACTATTTTGTCTTTGTTGCTGAGATTATTTCATATTTTTTTATTTAAATTGTTTTCTGAGTTTGATCTGCTTTGTTTCACACATTCCCATAGTTTGTATGTTTTTATATTGGGTATTTTAATTTCTGATCCATAGTACTTTTCATATCTATAATTTTTAAATAAATATTTAATTAATGTTAGAGTTATACTGCTGATTTCCTCTGCTTCTGCCTTCTTTTGGGAGTGAAGCAGTTCATTTAATGAGTATTTCTATATTTTCTTCTAGTAAATTTTTACATTTTCAGTTTATGACTATTTCATATTAGAGTTTTCTTAAAAGCAACAGAAGATGATCTATGAAGTTTATAGTAAAAGAGTTTGTCTAAATTAATATTTCTTCATTAAAAATGGCATTTTTTTCCTCCTAATATAGTACAGTTTTTCTACCAACTTTAACTTGTTTTCTTTCAAAGTTGCTGCTACTCAAATCTGAAAACAATTATGGAGAAAAATCAATAAACAACTCACTTTTATTTGACAAAAATTACTGACCAAAATATTTGTTTATTTTAGTAATTCATGATAGACTGTGTGAATATGTTAAATAATTTTTTCAGTATCTTAAAAACAGTGTTATACAATGTATGAAAGTAATTATATACCACAGCCAAGTAGGATTTATTACAGGTATGCAAGGCTGGTTCAACATTTGAAATTCAATTAATGTAACCTATCACAAGAATTGACTAAAGAAGAAAAATCACATGATTATTTCAATAAATGCAGAAAAACATTTGATAAAGTCCAGAATTCATTCTTGATAAAAATTCTCAGTAAACAAAAGATGAAGAGACTTCCTCAACTTGAAGAAGAATGCTTGCAGAAACCCTGCAGCTAAAATCACATTTAATTGTGAGAAATTTTGATCTTTCCACTAAGATCAGAAGCAAGGCAAGGATGCTTCTCTCACCATTGTTTTTCCCCACTGTACTGGAAGTCCTAGCTAATTAATTATGATAAGAACATGAAATAAATGGTATACTTATTTTGAAGACAGACAATTTTGTTTGGAAATGACATGATTGTCTGAGTAGAACATTAAAAATAACTAAGAAATAAAACAATAAAAACTTCCTTGAACTAGTAATAAGCAAATATAGCAAGGCTGCAGGTTACAAAATTAATATTAAAAAGTTAATTTTTTTCCTATGTACCAGTAATGAACAAGTGAAATTATAAATTAAAACACAATACCATTTACATTAGCACTCTTAAAAATGAAATATATAGGTTTAAGTCTAATAAAATATGTGCAAGATCTATATGAAGAAAGCTATAAATTCAAATGAAAGAAATCAAAGAAGAACTAAATACATGGTGAGATACTCTAAATTCATAGATAAAAAGACTCAATATTGTCAAGATATCAGTTTTTCCCTACTAATTGGTAGACTCAACACAATACCAATAAAAATCACAGCAAAGTTATTTTGTTGATATTGACAAACTGATTCTATGTTTATACACAGAGGCAAAAGACCCAGAATATCCCAATATAGTGTTGACGAAGAAAAGAGTTGGAAGAGTGACACTACCTGATATCCAGACTGTCATAAAGGAAGTGAAATTAAAACAACAGTGAACTATCATTACGCACCCATTTGAATGGCCAAAATTCAGAAACCTGACAATACTAAATTACTGGAAAAGATATTTAGCCACAGGAACTCTCATTCATTTTTGGCTGGAATGCAAAATGATACAGCAACTTTGGAAGACAGTTTGGTGGTTTCTCACAAACTAAGTATAACCTTACTGTACAATCAAGCAATCACACTCCTTGGTATTTACCCACAGAAATCAAAAATGTATGTACACACAAACACCTGCACATGGATGTTCATAGCGTCTTTCTTTATAATGTATGAAAATGCATGGTTTAAACATATGTTAGTAAATAAAATAAAACAATATAAAAGGCGACATATTGTATAACTCCAACTGTATGGCATTCTAGAAAAAGGCAAAATTATGAAGACAATAAAAATATCATGGTTGCCAGAGGTTAGAGGGGAGAGAGGAATGAATAGGCAGAGCATAGAGGAAT
The DNA here is from genome assembly GCA_963575035.1 of Avahi laniger. NCBI lineage: Eukaryota > Metazoa > Chordata > Mammalia > Primates > Indriidae > Avahi > Avahi laniger. The sequence continues at coordinate 180 of CAUYSK010011160.1, read as the reverse complement.
TTCAGAGCAGTGAAACTACTCTGTAGGATACTATAATGATGGATATATGTTACTGTACATTTGTTCGAGTCCATAGAATTTACAACACCAACAGTGGACCCTAAAGTAAACTATGGATTTGAGGTGATAATGACTGTAACAAATGTGACCCTCTGGGGAGGGCTGCTGATAATGGGGAAA
>CAUYSK010011159.1:0-23925 GCA_963575035.1 Avahi laniger | reverse complement strand
GTTTTCCAGCTAGTTTCTTTCTATTTTTAGTAGAGACGGGGTCTCGCTCTTGCTCAGGCTGGTCTCGAACTCCTGAGCTCAAACAATCCGCCCGCCTGGGCCTCCCAGAGTGCTAGGATTACAGGCGTGAGCCACCGCGCCCGGCCCTCATCCTCTCTTAACCACTCCCTTTTCTTTTTCTTTTTGACAGCTCTCTCGAGATACAAGACACTTGCCATTGAGAATGTGCGAGTCAGGTTTTTAGGATATTCATGGAGTTGTGCAACTGTTACCGTGATTAATTTTAGAACATTTTCATCACCCCCCAAAGCAACCTATGCTCGTTAGCATCACTCTGTGTCCCCCCAACCACCGCAGCCTAAGGCAATCACTAACCTGCCTTCTGTCTCTCTGGGTTTGCCTGTTCTGGACATTTCACATGAGTGGAATCATGTAACATGTGGCCTTTTGTGTCTGGCTTCTTTTACTTAGCATGATGTTCTTGAGGCTCATCCGTGTTGTAGCATGTCAGTACTTCATTCCTTGTCGTGACGGAATTATAGCCCACTGTACGCATAGAGCGTATTTGACTTAGCCATCCATCAGTTGGTGAACATTTGGGTTGTTTCTCCTGTTTGACCAGTGTGAATATTGCTCCTGTGAACACTTATCTACCAAGTTTTTGTGCAGATAAGTGTTTTCAGTTCTCTTGGCTATACATTTGCGGCATGTGGTAACTCTATGTTTAACAATTTGGGAAACTGCTGGACTGTTTTCTGACGTGGTGACACTATGTTACAATCCTTCCAGCTATGTATGGAGGTTTTAGTTTCTCTCTATCCTCACCAACACTTGTTATTATCTGTCTTTTTAATTATAGCCATGCTAGTGTGTATGAAAGGACAGCTTATTGTGGTTTTGATGCATTTCCCTGGTAATTAATCATGTTCACCATCTTTTCCGTCTTATTGGCTGTTTGTATATCTTCTTTGGAGAAATATCTGTTCCAATGCTTTGACCATTTGTTTTTTTGGCTATTGCCACTTTTCTTTTCCTTTTTAGTCAGGTTAACTTGTTCTCATTTCTTGGCTTCGAGTGTTAATCTCTTGGGAAGACTCTGCTCGTACATCCCCTTACATTCTTCCTCTAGACCTGTTAACCCTCACGCTGCTGGGGTGGAATTCTGTTGTACAGTGTGGATTCCATGAGGTCAAGAATCGGGTCTCTGGTCTTCACAGGCTCAGCCCTCAGTGCACACCCCGACATAGGCACTGATGACAAAAGGACTTGTAGCTTAGTCATCTGGACTACAGTGCTGATGCGGTCAAGATTCTGAGTTTGCTACCCATGATAGTTATTTGGCTTCACATGGAAAAAATAATAACAATAAAGAATTTGCAGAGTGACGCTCTTACAGAATCTCTGTTCCCTGTCCAGGCCTCCTACACATGCACACTATGGGAACAGGACGGATTAGGAAAGAGAATGCGCATGACTCAAAGCAGAACATCCTCGCTGCAGGGCAAATAACTCAGATTCCATGAAGTCACCTTGTATATATAGGGCAGCAAACCATTATTATTTCCTGCTGGAGAGAAAAACAGGCATTGAGGAAATCGGCCTCACTTGGGACCGATTTGATTACTAGGGCACTCCTAGGATAGGCGTCTCGAGGGAGGGGGTCTGGTGCAGTGGTGAGGAGCGTGGTGTTTAGGGTTGACCAGACCTGGATTTGGGTGCTGGTTGTGAGACTTTGGACACATTGCTTACCTCTCCTTGGACCTCAGTTTCCATGTCTTTAAATGAGAATAATAAGGCTCACATCAGAGGATTGTTGTGAAAGTTAGAATTGTCTCCTTTAATGCAGATGCTCTGCAGAGAGCCTGGCATCAGGGCTCAGTAGGTGCTGATAGTTGCTGCTGTTGTTATTCCTTCTTTCCCACCCGTCACTCAGAATGCTGGTCATTACTAAGTGCTTTTTCTTAGTAGAAGACACCTGCTTCTTTGAGAGTCCTTCCAGACCTCTTGGTCACTCTTTTTGGTGGTGACCTTGTTGTTCTCACCCCTGGCCACTGTCACCTTAAGTCACTTTCAATCCTAGTTCTTCCAAGTCCCTTTTTGTCAGGTTTCAGCATAATCATTGGTAATATGTTTGCCCAGGGAAGTCAGGGCCCTTCTGTGGAGTTTCAAGTTTGTCATGGTATATTTGGACTATAAACTTAAACCAGAAATTCCTCTTCACTCTCTCAGTCTCCTCTTATCCGGATCTTCCTTGTGTGTGATAAAAGATGACCAAGATTAGAATCTTAACAACAGTTAAGGGGGGGACTCTTATCTTAGAACAGGTGACAGATAAACCAGCCTGTAAATACAGATTTTTCTGCAGTAGATTGCACCTAGGGACCCCTGAAATACGTCCCTGCTCAGTTCAAGGGAAAATGCTCTCCTCTCATTTGGGACCACAGGACCTGTGGATGTTTTCAAGTCAGCGCGCTCTGTGATGTGGCAGAGGAGACGTTGATTCTTTCAGCCAGCCAGCTGTAGTTTTCAAAGCTCTGCCTGTGCCCTAGGACCCCTGTGTCCTGGCCTTGTATTCTGATCCTTCACGGTGGCACTGGCAGGGCTCTCAGCACATCCTTTTCTCCAGTTCCCTCTGTTAACCAGGGAACACAGAAGAAGTCTCCACGCTGGACTCATGACAGCCCACCCCTGACAGAGGGCAGAGAAGGTCTTCCTGTTTCTGATTCCTTACTTTGAAAAGAGGAGACAGTTTTTGGTGTTCAGCAGGAAAATAAAAAGGGTGGTGGTGGTGAGTCTCTTTCAAAGACCTGCTGTCCCTCTGACTATTAATAGATTCCTAATGCACACCGATTAGGAATGTGGGGTCCAGAGGCAGTGAGCTGGGGTTCAGGCCTGTCGGAGACAGGCTCTGTCTATGCCCTTAAGGAGCCCTGCCGTGGGTGTGGCCGTCCGAGATCCTGATGGGGTTTAGAATTTCAGATGGGCTTCCTCTGCCCCACTGGGAGAAAATAGCCAAGCTCCTTCCTCATCCACGCAGGAAGTCCTGTGGAGAGAGTTTTGAGCATGTTGGGGAGGAGGAGCCCTACTGGTGGGGAAGATACTGGGAATGGGGCTTGCCCAAGCATTGGCGGCCACTCCTCAGCGCCACAGAGTCAGCTCTGGCCCGAGCCTTTGCCCCTGGCGCAAGAAGCCAGTGATGTTGGGATGTGCATGGCAGGAGGGGAGCGGAGCTTGCCTGGAGCCTCCCATCTCACTGTCCTGGTGTTCACTGGAGCAGCTTCAAGGGGGCCTGGATACGGCAGCTGCCCTTCCTTGCTACATACCCCCCCCCCAGGGTACTGGGATGTGGGTTCTGGGTCACTCTCTCCAGGAATCCTTTGGGCTCTGTGGGACCTAGTTTGAAAACCCAGTGTTCTGTGATGCTAAATGCTGACATTCCTCTCTGCCCAGCGCCGCCAGTGCCCTTCTGGTTTGTTTCCGAATCGCGTGCCAGGGGTGGTTGGGGTGCTTTGTTACTCTGGCTGGCTGGTCTGCTTTATTATTAGTCTTGGGGAAATGATTTCTCTGAGAAGCAGTAGAAGGTGTAAATTATGCTTCACTGCAAATCATCAAGACTATATATACATTCAGCTACAGCTGCAAGTCTCTCGCAAATGAGGACCGATGTGCGACGTGGCCAAGTTGGAAAGGGTTACGGTGCAGACAGGCAGCTGACATGATTGATAATCACACGGGCACCTGTACTTGCTTTCTGTGGTTTGTGCGGGTCGGGGAGGAAGAGCAGCAGCCATGCTCGGAGGCTGTACTCCATCTAGGAAGGCTGGAGGGCCACGGTTTCAAGGCAACTAACGGACACCCGCCTGGAAGTGGACACGTTCTCCATTAACCTGGTCCTTGGTAACTCTCATGTGTCCACTGCGCCACGGACCCCACGCACCTTGACACCTTTGTGCCCTTGCACGGCCGCTGCCCCTGTCTGCAGGCCCTTCCTCTCACCCTGCCTAGGGAATGATAATCCTCGTTGAGACCCAGCCCAGGGACATCTTCCTCTGTGTGGCCTTTAATCTCTGCCCAGGCAGCGTCGTTTCTTCCTTTGGCTTCCATAGGACCACCTGCTGGGATGGCGCCTTCCACATGGGACTGCAGTGACTTGTTTATTTGACTGTTCCCCCCATTCTACTCAGAGCTCTTTGTAAGCCTCTGTAACTGCTCTGGCCTGGCACGTGCATGGTGCCTCCGAAGTCTGGCTCAGTAAGTATTTGATGGCTGGATGGGTGGACAGAATGGATGGATGAATCAAAGAGGATACAGGGGGAGCTTGCCTTTGAGAACAGGCACATTTTGTCTGATGTGGCTCATGGCGTAACCAGCCTTTCTCTGAAAAGTCATGAATGGCCTTGTTGTGAGGTGAAGCTTGAGGTCACGGATGGCTAAGGTTGAAAGGACTGTATCCAGGTCAGCTCAGAGTGTCGCACATCAAGGAAAGGCCACTGGGTCCTGGAGAGTAAGGCCCTTTGAGCCTGGGTCAGGACGCCCAGGAGGGCAGGTGAGAGAGGAGCAGGCATTGCTGGGAACGGGACTTGCTTCTCCAGGGGCTGCCGCAGGGATGGGGGCATAGTGGGGGCTCTGGGTTCCCCCGTTCCCCCTCACACACATCGATATTGGCCCTTAGACTTTGCAGAAGTCAGGTAAGTTCTCTGAGCTTCAGTTTCCTCATCTGTCAAAGGGGCGGCAACACCGTTCCACTGCCTCTCAGGGTAGCTGGAAGGATTTTGAAGGTGACGGTGGACGTGAACGTGATTTGAAGTTCACAGGTGAACTTGTGATGAAGGGAAGGAGGCCGTGCGGGAGGGGAGTGGGGAGTCTGGTGCTCGAGGGCCCAGCTGTCCCGACTTTCCCGGGGAGCTGGCGCAACCTCAAGCCTCTGCTGTGGTCGTCCTTTCTCCACTGGCCCCTTTGAAGTTGCTTCTGAGGCCTCCTCCTCCTCCGGCCCCTGCTCAGGCGATTGGAAAAGCTGTTGGAATCCTCGGCCCAGACCGGCTTTAACCGTTTGCAGTGGGAGCTCCGTCAGCCTCGTGGTCTCCTTCAGCCTTTCCTGCTGCCTTTGACTGAGCCTCTCTGAGGCTCCGGGTGTGTTCTCGGGCCTGGGATGCAGCTGAGAATGAGACGGAGTGGACAGGACTCAGGGGTCCCCGTGGTCAGAGAGCTCGTGGTCCACGGGGAACCAGGCAAGTGGTCCAGGCGATGCGCCCAGCGCAGCCCAGGGATGTGGGAGCACCCAGGGCCTGTGGTGGGCTGAGTCAGGGCCCCTCAAATTCCTATTTCGAAGTCCTAACCCCCAGAACCTCAGAATGTGACCGTATTTGGAGATAAGGTCCTTAAAGAGGTAAGTTAAAACACAGTTATTAGGGCGGGCCCTAATCCAGTGGGACTGGTGTCCTTGTGTGAAAGGGAAGTTAGGACAAGACACACACACAGGGAAGACCTTGTGCAGACACAGGGAAAAGCCTCAGAAGAAACCTTGATCTTGGACATTCGGCCTCCAGAACCGTGAGGAAGTAAGTTTCTGTTGTTTAAGGCCCCGGACCATGGTGCTTTGTCATGGCAGCCAAACGGTCTGATGCGGGCCCCACTCCGAGGGGGGTAGACCACTTGCCTACATAGTTCTGCGCGACATCAAAACCTTGAAAAACCCAGGGACGCTCTGAGGGTCCCATTTTTCTTCCTAACACGTATTCTTAGCTAACAGGCCACCTGTTTAATATCCCACCTATTTACCTTGCTGATCACGTGTCTCCTTCACTAGAACGTGAGCTCCGGGAGGGCGGGGCTGCGTGTCAGGTGCAGGCGCTGGGCACACGTCTTTTGGAAGAATTCTGTGTGAAACAAGGGCCTGAAGTCACATTCCTCACTCAGGGCCTCAATTTAGGGTTTTTAATTAAAATAACTGGTTTTCCGCATCCGGGTTTCTGCTTAGTAGAGCTCACCCTGCTGGGCGACTCACTGTTGGTTCTACAGACTGCATCCTGTATATCTCTCTAATCTCTGCCCAGTCACCAAATGTGATTAATGTGTTAACAACCAGAGAAGAAAGCTTCCTTTATTAGTTTTTGTTTACACGTGGTGGACTGGGCCGGGGATGATATTAAACTAAGTTGCAGCAGCCAATGAGTTTGAATGTCGCTCCCTCTAGAGGTGCACCTGACACGGCCTGGGGTTCTGTCACTGCAACCCCAACACCCCGGGGGGGGCCCTTACCCATTTTATTCACTTTTTCATATTTGGGGAATGAGTGAGTCCATCGGAATAATGGACAGATGTGAACATGCCGAGCATTTCCCGATGGGATCAGGTGGTCTTTGGTGCCAGCCCCGTCCCTCCGGCGTCCTTCCCCTGGGCTCACTGCTGTTTTCCTTCCGAGGCTGGTCCTTTCTTTGGGTCTGCAGCCCTGATGAAGAGCAGACCCGGCGTCCCGTTACCTCCATAGTGGAAGAGGAAGGAGAGTCTCCTTTTATACCTCTGAGCACCCCTGACTTCGGAAAGCTTGTGCCTTCCCTGGGAGTGTCTAGCAACTCCTCCATGCCTCGTGCTCTGTGTCCGATTTTCTCTTCATGTTTCTCTCCCTCTTCCCCCGCCCCTGTGTTTTAAAAAATTGTGCTAAAACTCATAAAACATTAAATCCACCCCTTTAAAGTGTACGGTTCGGTGGCATTTAGTACAGTCACAGTGTTGTGCAGCCGTCGCCACAGTCCAGTTGCAGATTTCCGTCGCTTGGAGAAAGGAACGCCGTGCCCGTTAAGCGATCACTCCCCGTGTTCCTCCCTCCCCCGGCCCCAGCCTCTGGCAGCTGCTCATCTGTCTGCCATCTCTATGGATCTGCGTCATATTCTAGGCGTTTCAGATGGAATCAGACAATGTGGCCTTCTGTGTGCGGTTTCTTGCAGTTGGCACGATGTCTTCAAGGCTCGTCCATGGAGTGACGTATGTTCATTCCTTTTTATGTCTGAGTAATATTCCACTGTCGAGATTCTCCATACTCTTTTATCCATGTGTCAGACGATGGATGCTTGGGTTGTTTCCACGTTTTGGCCGTCGTGAGTAGCACCGTCCACTTCTCCTTCTGCCTCCCGTTCTGCCTCCAGATGCTGCCTCTTTGTGCTGAGTCGAAGCTGCGCAGGTCACTGGTAGTGGAGGAAACGCTTGTTGTGAGATGACGCTGCAGGCACACCCAGCCTGGCCGTGGGTCCATTCCTGAGATTTTGTTAAGCCTCAGTTTGCTCGTTTCCTAAATGGGTATAAAATTCCCTGCCTTGTTTACTCAGCCCTGCAGTGTTGCAAGAGGCACAAATCATGGGATGTGAGTTTAACCCCTTCCTAAGCTGGAAGGTCAGATGTCAGATGATAGTTATTTGTTCCTCATTTTTCCTTTGATTTCCTCCATGTTTTTTGGCTCCCTGTTTTCTCCTTTATCTAATTGCTGCATTTAAATTCCCTTTCCCCATCTTCCTTTCTCTTTCTTCAGAGACATAGCAGAGTGAGGAACAGAGTGTTCTGAACAGTGTCATGCTGGAGGTGAGCAAGATGATTGGCTGTCACACGGGGCATCCTTGAGCAGGGCGGGGCAAGCTGCAGAGGGAGGGGTTGGTGGCACTGGCTGTGCGTGATGGGGTGAAGTCAGCCAGGACCGGACCAAGGAGGCGGAGCGCAGGCTGCGATGGCGCGTCATCCCATCTGGCTTGGATTTACAGACTTAGTTTACAGACAGCTTTGAGGCCTTTTGCAGTCCAGGAAGTAGCCAGATTGATGGATATTAGGCAGACATTAGAATCCAAACAAGCAGACCCAAGGGACACGTAGGGGAAGCGGCAGATGGAGGTGTGTGCTTTTCTTGCTGTGTTGCTTTTGCCATTGCTAAATCTTCTGCCACCCTGTGCGTGTTGTTTTCCCAGCTGAAGTTGAAGCTTCTTGAAGGCAAAGGTGATGACTGTCTTTTATTTCTCCTTATTGTGCTTGTTCATGGTGCCCCCCATAGAGTTCTGAACATAAGTGACATTTAATATAGGACTAAATAATATAGGACTAAAGTCCTATAATGGTTACAGAGGGCTTTTATGCAGAATTTCTCACTTTATCTTCTCAACAGTCTGGCAAGGTGGATTCCATTTCTTAGATAAAGAAAGCTAAGGCTCAGAGAGGCTGAGGAACTTGCTCAGGACACACAGCCATCCAGAGGTTCCAACACACCGCTTGGTACCAGTGCTCTCCACTGTTCACCCCTCCCTTGCGGGGACTGTGGTTTTTATGGCAGATAAGAACCATGTGGCTGCACTTATTTAAGGAGATGGGAAATGAATCCTTATGCAGTTGGACCTTGTTCATTTTGGAGATTTCTTTTCCCCCTAACATCTTAAAATTTTCAAGTCCAGAAGAAGTTCTATAAAAGTTGCAGGTGGCCTTTCCTATTACTCAAGCAGTATAGATTCCTTTTGTCTCAACCAACTTCAGAGATGCTTCAAGGAAAACCGATTTCCTACTAAATTGGTGTGTTCCTCATTTGCTACCAGAGGGCCTGATTTAAGGAACTGTTGTCAACGATTCTTGGTGACAGGCACAGAGCCAGCTGTGAGTTGGGTTCCGGGTTCACTGTTGGAGCCCTTCTTGGACCAAGTTACTGAGAAGTCTGGCTCCGACTGGGTCTGGCAGGAGGGCTGGTGTGTTGGAGTGAGTAAGCCCAGGGAAAGCTTGCCTAGAGGAAATTCGGTCAAGATGTTCGGTTTTAACACCTCTGGTTTTCTTCCAAACCAGAAGAGGAAAAGATTCTGACTTAAGGGAAGGACGTTTTAGGGTTTTCTGTAAATGGAACTCAGAGCTTGATGGATCATAGATTCTTTGTGGCTCAGGTGGAACTACAGAGAGAAATGGGGCCTGGGAGTTAGAAGGACTTTTGCCCTTAACTGGGCCATAGGCAAATTGCTGAGCTGAAGAAACAATTGATCCCAGTGGTTTGCTGGCTCAGCCACAGAAAGTGCCAACTGGCGTTTGAGTTGTTCAGGGATCTGCGGTGGTATTATGTGAGTCTGTGTGGCAGAGGGATACTTCTAAGCTCAGAGACCTCCTGAGCTAAAAGGAGGTAACAGAGCTGCAGGGCATAAGATGTGAGGTTAAAAGACCACTTCTTTTCTTATTGGAACCTTTGGCACATTAACAAGATAAGGGGTTCATTCATTGAACAAATGCTCATCTAAGCTGGCTGTGTGCAAGGCACAACCTGGGAAGCTGGAGATACAGTAGCGAACAAAACTGACAGGCATCCCTGCCTTTGTAGAATTTACGTTTTAGTTGGGGGTGACAGACACCAAACAAAACTAAATAAACTATGTGGTGATTTAGAAAGTTTGTAATTTAAAATGGAATGCTCAGAGAAGGTCTCATTAGGAAGGGGCATCTAAGCAAAGCCCTGGAAGATGAGAGAGTGTGTACTTCTGGGAGAAGAGCATTCCAGCCAGAAGACAGAAAGAACAGCATGTGCAAAGGCCCTGAGGCCTGAGCATTCCTGAAGAGGTCAGGAAATAGCAAGGAGGACAGTGTGGCTGGGGCAGAGGGAGTGTGTGTGGCATGGGGAGTATTAAAGATGTGGACAGAGAGGTGACTGCACTGAGGGGTGGGCAGGACCCAGGACATGAGGGCCTTGGAGACTCTTGCGAGGACCTGAATGCCAGGGGAGCCCTTAGAGGAGGTGTTAAGCAGTGCATGACTGGACCTGGCCTGATGTTTACAAGGATCCCTCCCGTGCTTTGTTGAGAATGAATCGTGGGGAGCAAAGGGTGAAAGGAGGGAGACCAGTGAAGGGGTTAATGCAGTAATACTCCTGAGAGATGACGTTGACTTTGACCAGAGTATTAAATGTTGCATGGCTGACACCCTTGGATTTTGGAGGTATTTTCAAGGTAAGACCAGTGGGATTTGGTGATAAATTGAATGTATAGTTTGAGAGATAACTTGAAGATGGTTTCAGAGATTTTGGAAAGAGCAAGTGGAAGGAAGGAGCCAGTTTTAAATGAGAAAGTAAAGACTGAAGAAGCAGGTTTGGGGAGAAGATCAAGAGTATGTTTTGGACAGGCTTAGTTTGAGATTCCTGTATATTAATATGTTCAAGTAATGATGTTGAGTAGGCATTTGGGAAGAGGAATCTTTAGTTCAAGGAGATATAAATTTGAAGTCATGGCCAGGCATAGTGGCTCATGCCTGTAATCCAAGCACTTTGGGAGACCAAGGCGGGAGGATCGCTGGAGGCCAAGAATTGGAGACCAGCCTGAGCAAGAACAAAATCCCATCTCTACAAAAAATTAAAAAATTAGCTGGGCGTGGTAGTGTGTGCCTGTCCTCCCAGCTACTCCGGAGGCTGAAGCAGAAGGATCTCTTGAGCCGAGGAGTTTGAGGCTGCAGTGGGCTGCGATGAAGCCACTGCACTTCAGCCTGGGTGACAGAGCGAGACCATGTCTCAAAAAAATAAAAAAAATAAATTGTTATAGTGTAGGGGGTCTTCAAGCTGCCATACTGGATGAGGTCACCTAAGGCGAGGGACAGATGGAGAAAGGGTCCAGAGACAGGGCCCAGAGGCACCTTAAAGTAAGACGCCTCGGTGGAGAAGACCAACCACAAAGGAGAAGGAGCAGCCACAGGGTGGGAGGAAAACCAGACAGTCCCTCCCTCCCTCCCTGGGTTCAGCGAAGGCAGCCCTGGAGTCGTCGGTGCTCTCAGGAGTATAAAACACTGAGGGACACTAAGCACACCCCAGACAATGTCTGAGATGAGGTTGCAGCCACAGGGACAGTGCGTGTTCTCTGGTGTTTTCAGCAACCTAAAAAGGTTTGTACTAAAAAGTACAAACATAAACAAAAACTTGAGCATGGCTAAAGTCTGTGTTTGCATTTCCCTTAGCCCCCTCCAGGCCTCGCTGGCAGGCTCAGCCCACAGATAGTTCTAGGGAATGAGATACTGTCCATGAGGTTTCACATTGTGCTGAGTGTAGCTGTGATTTTTTTTGATTATTAATTTTTAATCACACAAGCGATATACAAATTAGATCATGCATCCTCAGTAGGGGCGATATCACCCCAAAGGGGGAGGAAATTGGTTCTCGGATGGCAAAAGCATCCTAGGTCTTACAGTGGTTTGTGGCCCTCTGATGGCCACAGTACATCAGCAGATACACTGCGTATCTGTGGGATTAAAATTTCATGTAGTGGGGGAGTGACTAGCAAAGAGATATCTTAAAAGGCTCCTTCGAGAGGATGATAATGAAAAAAAGGTTGAGAAACCCAGAATTATTCTAATGCCCTTTAACTACTTCTCCAGCCCCCTGTGGAAATATACTCTGATGATTGGTGTGTTTAGTTCTTCTTTTAAATAAATAAAGGGAGACATTATTTCTTCCTTTTTTTCCCACTCAGTAATATGTCTTGAAGATATTTTCTTGTTAGCACATGTCCATCAGTGGTTATTCGTAAAAACTGTATGGTATTCTATAGTATGGATGTAGCATAGTTTATTTTCTATGCCTTAGTTAATGGATGGTTAAATGTTTCTAATTTTTTTGTTTTTTTTTCTTTTTGCTATTAAAAATATTATTGCAGTATTTTTGCACAAGTGCCCATGTTTGATGACTCTCTTGAGGGTGGCGGAAGATGCTGAGTTCCAGGGCCAGTGGTTCTTCAAACAGGCTGAGCTCTTAAGGAGGGGACATGGGTCAAATGCTAATCTCGCCTCAATCTCCCTAACTGGCCCTTGGATCACACTGTCCCCTTAATCTTTCTGACACCCACAGGAGACTGATTGTTTTTTCGTGTCCTACTCTAGCGATGAGGAGACTGACGTTTAAAGATATAACTTTAAACAAGTTAGAAATAGACAGGTCTAGACAATAGACTTGTTTAGACAAGTCAGAGATGACGTGAAGGCCACACGGCAGGTAGTGGCAGAGTGAAGGGCCCAGAGCAGGGTCTGCCCGTGAGCTCGTCAGATGGCAAGTGGGAGAGGGTCTCGGGGGTCCCTGGGGTCTTTGGTCGCGTGTGCTTGGCTGTCCCAGGGCCTGGCTCATAGTAGGCCTGTCCTGGCTTTATCAATATGATGATCGTTTTTATTCAGTGAAGAGTTCCTTATTTTTCAAACATTATAATGCTTAAAGCTGTTTTTATTATCTTGTGTTTTCACTTACTAAGCAGAATAGACAAAATTTTTCTTTAAAAAAAGATCAGTTTGTAATATATTAAGTAAAGGCCACAAAATACCATGTACAGTAACATTCCAAATTTGCGAGAAAAAAGCGTGTGTGTGTGCGTGCAAGTAGAGAAGAAAGTCTGGAAGAAGGGTCGTCAAAGTGCTGATGACAGTTCTTGCTGGGAGAAGGGATTAAAGCAATGCCTAGTTCCTTTTCGGGACTTTCTCGGCAAGCCCCCTTCTCCACTTGCCTTCAGATAACATGTATGAATATTGTGATTATAAAAGAGAATAGTCATAAATATTTCATTAGAAAGTAAAAAGGAGGAAACTAGGAAAGAAAAGAGATATTTCGCTAACTTGGTATGGGTAAACTCTGATGCCGTTTGTAAAATTTGAGTTCTCCTTGGGAGGGAGATGAAGGAGCTCCCTTGGGACACCCCCGCCCCCGCTGGAAAGGAGCCAGTGGTCCTGCTACCTTTTGCTCTGAGAGCTCCGCAAGGCTGGCCAAGGGCAGAATGACATTTCTGGGTAATAGTGGTCTCCAGGCCCAGGTGGGGCCGTCTGGATGTTGCCTCTGGGTGGGGAAAGGTGAAAAGATGTCTGAACCAGCACACCCCCATGTCCTTTTTCCAGACCCTGAGGGCTACTGGCTCTCCTTCCAGAGGAGGCCGAAGTCTCACCCACTGTGGGGGCTGCGGTGGGGGTGGGGCTGGAGCTGAGGGGCTCTACGCAGGAGGGCTAAGTGCAGTGCTGTGTGCCAGCAGTGGACCCTCTGCTTGCACGTACTTTGGTGGCACAGTTCTGTTTTAGAGGTCCAGAGGGAAAAGGCAGGTTTGACCTTTCAAAGGCACTCTTGGCAAAAAGCTAATGTTTTTAAACCACTGGATGAAGCTCGCCTACCTAGTGAGCAATCTATAGAACTTGATGCATAAATGGCGTTGCTAAGTAAAGAACAGGAGGTGGAGATCGATGAGGGAACCAAGTTGGTGCCACAAGACCCTTCAGCGGGGTCAGAACACAGGCTCCCGTGGGCAGCACGTGCAGTTGGCTCTTTGTGTTTTAGAAGCAGCAAGATGAAGTCACGGTACATCTCTAGGGCGAGATGAGTAAAACCTTTTCTAGGGCAGTTTTATCCCAAGAGAAAGACCAGTCAGGGCCACGTTTCTAATCCTGGCTGCACATTGGGAACCATAACTGGGCAGGGGCGTCCTGGCCACACCCAGGCCAATGAAGTCAGACCAGGTGAAGCTCCCAGGTGATTGCAGTGAGCAGCCGAAGGAGAGAAACTGAGAAAGCTGAGCTGGGCATCACAGAAGCAGGGGATTGTTAATGACATCTGTCATGTCTTAGATGCTTCCTTTTCGCCCAGACAGTGGGCTAAGTGAGCACTTAATCTGCATCCTCTAGTTTAATCCACCCGCCATGAAGCTAGGATGGGCTCATTCAGCAGGTGAGGGCTGGACTAACCTACTTGGGGGCATCCAGCTGGAAAGTGGTGTCCCAGGCCTCTATGACTCCACAGGCACTCATGCCCTCAGTGCAAAGCAGCCACATGAGGGACAGTGTCAGGGTCTCCCTGGGAGGATGGCTATGCCAAGGATGGATCAGAACCAAGGGCTTGTCAGCACTGAGAGCACAGCCCTGTCCCCAGACTGAAGTGGAAGGACTGAGCTAAGATGCAGGAGTGATTGATAAAGAACAATAAATGTTTGGCAGGTGCTAATTGAAAATGTGTTAGATGTTTTTATTTCTTTCAACTTTAATCTGTATATTCTTCTCCAAGGCTTTTTTTCTCTTTTTTTTGAGATAGAGTCTTGCTCTGTTGCCTGGGCTAGAGTGCAGTGGCGTCATCATAGCTCACAGCAACCTCAAACTCCTGGGCTCAAGTGATCCTTCTGCCTCAGCCTCCTGAGTAGCTGGAACTACAGACATGCGCCACCATGCCCGGCTAATTTTTTCTATATAGTTTTAGTTGTCTGATTAATTTCTTTCTATTTTTAGTAGAGACGAGGTCTCGCTCTTGCTCAGGCTGGTCTCGAACTCCTGAGCTCAAGCAATCCTCCTGCCTCAGCCTTCCAAGTAGCTGGGACTACAGGCGCACATCACCATGCCCAGATAATTTTTCTATTTTTTTTTTTTTTTTTTGTGGAGACAGGGTCTCACTCTTGCTCAGGTTGGTCTTGAACTCCTGACCTCAAGCCATCCTCCAGCCTTGGCCTCCCAGAATGCTAGGATTAGGTGTGAGCCACTGCACCCAGCGTAAAGCATTTTTATACCTAGATATTTTTATTTCTTTAAATTTTGTTCTAAGCTGTTTCCCTTTCTAAGGGATTTTTCCTTGTCCATTTTTATGCATTTTTTAAGTGCACGTAACAAAATTTACCATTTTAACCATCATTAAGTGCACAGTTCACTATCAAGTACGTACACATTGTTGTGCAGCCATCGCCACGTCTGTCTCCAGAACTTTTTTCATCATGCAGAACTAAAACTCTGTATTCATTAACCATGAACCATTCCCTCCCTGTCCCCCAGCCCCTGGCAACTGCCATTCTACTTGCTGTCTCCATGAATTTGACCACTCTGGGTACCTCATACAAATGGAGCCGTATAATATTTGCCCCGTTGTGATGGGCTTATTTAGCTTACATTCTAACACATTCGTAATAGGCAAATAATTTAGGCTATTCTTTTATAACGAGTTATGGACTCGTGGAAAAATCTGGCTTGATCAGGTATGGCTCTGTTTTTTCTCTCTTTATACGTCTCTGGAAAAGCAACATGACAAATGATCAGGGACAAGAAAGGTCAAACTTTAACAAAAATGATTCAGACTGGGACCTCTGCGATCCCTTGATTGTTTTTTTCCTTCTTTAAAAAAAAAGAAATCAGAAGATACGCGCTCTCCCACAGTGCTTGTTGAGAATGAGTGCTGGGGTTGGGGGGACCCCGGGAAACTTGAAGGATAAATACTTTAAATAAGTTCAGGAAGTAACAGGCAGGACTGGTTCACACCATTCATAAAATGTGCAGCTCCCTGCTCGAGAGAGAGGGAGAGAGGGAGAGAGGATTCAGTGTGATTTTTTCCCCCCTGAAATAAGCCCGCCCAGCCCTCTGAACACGGGCTGTCGATTTGAACACTGGGCATCTCCTGCTTCCTCGGCCCGGCTGCCAGAACAGGGGCCATCCTAAGCCAAGTCACTGCTCTCAGTGCAGCTCTAGAGGGACCCAGCCTGTGCCGGGGGATATTAGCACCTCCAGCGTGAGAGCCTGCAGAAGGGCTCTGCCAGAATGCTGGGAAGACGTTTTTATGGGGCAGATTGGCAAACTGACATTTGTATTTGGCTTCGTCATCTGTCATTGGATGTGTTTGGCTTGGACTGCAAGGCATATTTGATTTAAATGTAATACTCAGTGACGGAGTGGAACAACTGAGCTCTGTCAAGATTAACGGTTGAGCTGAAACGTGTGGGAACGTGAGCCTGCAGGAAGCTCAAGTTCAAAGTTTGTGACCTTCCTTCCCATTGGCACGGTAGCATTCTATGGAAATGCTTGAGTCCGGGAACAAGAGGACGCATATGACACATACGACACATACGGTGGCAGGTAATTGTTGTTTGTTGTGTCTTAGTCACCTTCTTCTGAGTGATGACACCCCAGTTTTTCTTTGGGGGACCAAAGACGCAGGGGATTCACAGGAAATGAATTGGAGCTGGTTTTGGTTTGGTTGGACTCAAGCTTGACAGGAATCCCACTAGCTACAGTGACCCAAACTGGTTCAGTAGATTTCTGCCTCTGTAGGATCTTTCGCTGTACAATTTGGGAAATAGATACTTTCCCCCCTCTGGGGTGGTTAAAGCTGGGAAGATTATAATCTTGGAGCTGCTAAGACTCTCTTTGATAATACTTGGGGAGCACCTGAAAATGAAGCAAACAAAAAAGAAAACAGATTTGAGATAATATTATTTGAGCACTCATATCTCTCTGTACCTGAAGGCCATATACTCTTGAACTTCCAAATTGTATGAGCCAATAAATACTGCCACTCCTTCATTTTGTGTTGTGTGTATGTATGGTTTAGATTTCTGTGGCTTGCAAAACTACCATATTATGGCCGGGTGCAGTGGCAGTCACCCTTAGTCCTAGCTACTTCAGAGTCTGAGGCAGAAGGATCACTTGAGGCCAGGTGTTGGAGGCTCTAGTGCCCTGTGATGGTGCCTGTCAACAGCCCACTGCACTCCAGCCTGGGTAGCACAGTGAGACCCTGGCCCTAAAAAAAAAAAAAAATTAATCACAAACCCCCCACATTACAAACTTTCTATATGGTAGTTAGAGGAAAGTGCGTGTTGTGAACCGTGACGTGACTCGCCAGGTGGCAGCGATGAAGCCAGGTGGTCACAGTGAGATGGCAGAGGCTTGGTATGCCATGGAGACTGCTAGACAAGAAGTTGGGGTTCACAGGCTCTAGGGTGTCCTTGTCTCATTGGCTGGGTAACTTATGCAAGTCTCTTAACCTTTCTAAGCCCCAGCTCTTGGCTTCTGTCAAACAAGGGAATCAAATTAGGTGGTCTTCGAAGTCACTTTCAGTTCTATGTGATCCTGTAACAGTTTTACTAATGTCCATGTTTTAAATAGGCAGTAGAAGTAGGCATGAAACTGAAGAGCAAATGATTAAACATGCCCCCAACTCCAGATCTCTACAAATTGCTTGAAGATAAATCCTTTTTGAAAAAATTGACGTATAAGCTACATATAGAGGGATGCTCACACCATAGTGTATAGTTGGATGCATTTTCACAAACTGAGAACACTCACAGAATGACCGCCCCCACCAGGACATAAAACCTTACCAGGAATCTTCTCTCCAAGTTAGGACTCTCTTCCAGAGGCACCCATGATCTGGGCTTCTATACCATATATTCATTGTGCTTGTTTTTGAGTTTTATGTATACAGAACACAGAGGAGGTACTCTTTTTGGTGGTGGTGGTGGAGATCTGGTGTCTTTCGCTCGACATGAAGTTTGTGAGATTCACCCATATCGTGGGTGGCGGTAGTTCATTCTCAGTGCTGTCTGTAGCATGTCACCACGTGAATGAGCATACCATGAATTATTTATTCTACTCCTGGTGGACATTTGGATTACTTCACATGATTGTGAATAGCGCTACCTTGAACATTCTTGTGCATGTTTTTGGTGGACAAAAGCGCTCATCTGAGTTGGGCATACATCTAGGAGCAGGATTGCCGAGTCATAGAGCATGCGTATCATACATTCGGTTTTGGCAAATACCACCAAATAATTTTCCGCTCCCACCAGCAATATCTGTGAGTTCCCATAGTTCTACATCCTTGTCTGTGTGTGGTATTGTTGGCTTTTAAAATTTTAGTCATTTGATTGAGTGTGTAGTGGTCTCACATTATGTGTGTAAGTATTTTATTTATACCATTTAAAATTGTTTTCAAGATTTTATTATGAAAACTTTGAAAAGTTGCAAGAATTTTATAGTGTACATGTTTATATACCTGTCATCTGGATTCTGTCATTAACATTTTATTATACTTGCTTTATTGCATATCTAACCTTCTATCCGTCCATCAGTCTTATTTTTTCTGAGGTATTTCAAAGTAGGCTGAGAACAGCAGTGTATGTCATCTTAAGCACGTCAGCTTTATAGTTATATTTGAGGTATAGTTTACATACAGTCAAATGTGCCTATCTTAAGGGTCATTTGCAGAGTTGGACAAATGCATACACCTGTGCAGCCAAACCCTGCAAGATGCAGAACATGACCATCGCCCCAGGAAGTTCCACCAGCCCCGCCCTGTCGTCCCACCAGAAGCAACCATTGCTCTGATTTTTTTTTTTACACTTTAGAATCACTCTGTGGTTTTAATTCGCATCTTCCTGATGACTAATGATGCTGAGCACCTTTTAATCTGCTTATTGGCCTTTTGGGTTTCCTCTCTTGTGATACGTCTGAGGATGGCTTTAAAAATTTTTTTGGGGTGGGGAGTGAGGGGAAGAGTGTAGCTGACTGATGGGAGGACCAAGGGCATATTCCTGTGACAAACCTTGTTCCAAGGTGTGTGCTATTAACCGAAGGTGAATTCTCACTCCTCCAAGGCTTCCCAGGGTCAGAGCAAGGAAATGCTGATTTGTTAAAACTCATCCAAGAGTTGGGTAGAGCAGTGAAATGTCTAAGCATGCTGCTTGAAGCCTTATCTTCTAATCATTTCCAGTTATATAACTTTTTTTCCCAATGAGTGTCAGTCTAGCAGGAGAACTCAAAATCATTAGCAGGTTTATAAAGAGATTTGACCAACAGCTGCCAGAGGAAGTGTGACTCTGAGTTCCCCACGTCGGTGTCAGACTTGTCTTAGTATTGAAAGGCGAGGGTGTTGGTGGAAAGAAGGATGTTCTTAGGGCACTTGACAGAAATGGATCTTTTAAAAAATTATTCTCCTTGTCAGCCCCAAGGTTGGCAGGTCTTGCATTTCAGGGCCTCTTCCTAGGCTCAGGACTCTGGGTTTGCTGCGAGTGTTTAAGCAGTGGGTGGGTATTTCCTCCTCCTCGCGGGGGTCACGTCTGTCTAACCCTGTGGCTGGGCATGTGTGTCCTCGCCACGAACAGTGGGCTGGGTGGGGGAGGAGCGGGCTCACCCATGTCTTCATTTTGCTTTCTGTTTTTCTCATATGTCATTTTGTGAAGGAGTCACTGACCAAGGCCTGGTTAGGGCGAGGTGTCACCAAAATGTTGTGATGCCCAGGGCTCCGAAAGAGCCTGTCCTCAGTGGCAGTGGTGTCTGAATTCCACCACTGAGGCTGTATCTATCAGTAAGGGTGTGGAGGGGAACCGTGCTTGAAGGGGGCGGGGGTTTGAAGGAGGGACTGTTTGTTGGGGGGATGGGAAAGACGTCCAGGGAGGGCAGGAGGAGGAAAGTCTGCTCTAAAGAAGTCACAGCCACTGCCAACTGACGGCGAGGGGAGGGAGCTGGTGAAAATTCCCCGACTCACTCTCCTCCTGAACCCTCTTCTCCTCCCTGTGTCTCCGCTTGGCCCAACCCACCCTGGCAGCCAGAGTGTGAGGGGTTCTCAGGTAGAGACGGTGCTGTCAGCTCCTGGTGCACGGAGCCGGCAGGAGAAGGGCTGGGGCTAGATCTCAGGAGGCAAGGAGAGAGTAACCAGTCCAGAGATGTTTCTAGACCTTTGTCCCATGTTAAAATGCAAAAGAACATTTGCTCTGGGACAATATAAAATTCTCTTCGTGAGTTTGGAAGGGAGCTTTGGCCTGGGGAGCTGATCCAAAATCAAATGCAGACACGTCTGGGGAAGATCTTGAACATAAAAGATTTCCCCTGCTTGACGTCAGTTAGGAAACAGGGAAGGGGCACCCATGGGCTGTGCCACCAAGGACGAGGAGAGACAGAGACACTGTGGAGGAACTGTGGGTCCAGAAGGGAGGGGGGGCCAGACTGTGCTCCCCAGAGTGGAGGCACGAAAGAAGTCTGTTTGCTAAGGAAATATTATCAAGGACCAAAAAGAGATGGAAAGAGGGGGATTGTGCTGAAGCTAAGGACGTGTGGAACACGAGGTTCCCAGGCTGGATCACAGAACGAGCAAGGAAGTGGAGTGGGCTGAGCGCAGGTCAGCTGCATGGTAGAGGGAGAGGTTATTCCCTGGAGCTTGCCCCGTGGGGGTGGGTGCCCATCCTTGCCTGTGTGGGGCAGTGGCTCACAGAGTGCTGGGTTTGAATTCCAGCTCTGCTGTTTATAAGCTGTGAGACTGTGGGAAGATTACTTAACTTCTCTGTGTCTCAGATGTCTCATCTGGAAGTGGGACCGTTACAATACCTATCTGAGGGTTGTTTTGAGAATCAAATGAGTAAACACACGTAAAACTTAAAAACCACCACTTTAGGGTTTAGCCTTCAGGGTCTCTGACACTGTCACAAAGGCTGCCTCTGAACTGGAAGGGACTGAGTGGGCCAGTTTGGGGATGGGGGTGGGAGGACGAGAAGAATGGCACCACGGGAGGAGAGAAAATGGGAGGGAAGCCATGATCCAAATTGATTCCTGACATAGCAGTGGGAAGCGGGCCAAGGAAATTGGCTTGCGCTGGCTTCTATCTGGAGGCTGGCCATTTGTCACAGAGGCAGTTATTTGAAGCTTGCCATTCATTCACACATTAGTATGAATAAGTTTATTAGGACCTTTGGGTTCCAAATGGGGCGAAGGTGGGGGAGAGCATGAAGACTTGGGTGTTAGAAGGAAGTGTATTGGGGGAAGGGAGGTCTGGGGAGAGGAACACTTTTTACTTAAATGTTTCTCATCTTGAAGAGTTAGTGGTATAGTAGGGGTTGACTTTGGGGTGGAGGTTCCCATAAAGATTGTGGACCTGGGTTCTGGGAGCGTGTGTGTGTGCAGCCTGGTTGATGGTGGCGCCATCTTTATGAAGCATTTCTCCAGGGTGCCGTTTTCCTACAACGCAGTGCAAGGAACATCTTTTTACCTGTAACAAAGGTGTCTTCTAGCTGGCTGTGGCGCATCACCCACAGGCAGCATAATACAGTTGTTAAGAACACAGGGACCCTAGTGGGTTCCAGCTGGGTTGGAATCTCTGCCCAGTCACTCCGACCGGTGGCGAGCTACTGAAACCTTTCGATGCATCAATCTCCTCATCTGTAACATGGACATCATGATGAGACTTATTTCATAAAGTATTCGAGAGAATTAAATAAATGATTTTGTCCGTGTAAATAATTTAAAAGAGTGATTCATAGATGTTTTTAAAAGTTTATTGTATTTTTCTTCTCCTGATTTCTTATGGGTTCCTTCTGTTCCAGCCAGCCGGGTCTCTCACTGCTTCCTGAAGAACTCTGACACATGGCCAATCATGTACCCTGGCGTGGCCTGTCTGGCCCTCCCCTCTGTTCCCCTGCATCCTGTGAGGTACTCTTCCAGGAACTGTTACCGAGCATCAGCTTTTGGGCCTCTCCTTCCTTGGGACGGAGCACCTAAGTGACACCTGCCATGTACCACCCTGAATTGGCAGTTAGGGAGCATTTATGTTAAGACAGAGAGGCCTTTGAAGGCTGGGATTTTCTACTCTGCCATCTTGCTCTCCACCATAGTTTAACTGGTCCCTTGTACACTGTGTAGTGAGTGATGTGCAGAGCACTGGATTTGGGGAATGTATACTTTGGTTCTCATTTCAGCTTTGCAACCTTGAATGACTCACTCAGTTTAGGTGGGTCTTCTTTTGTCATGGTAAAATTAAGCTAATAAATACTGGGAATTGTAAGAGTTAAAAGATAATGCATGTGAAATCAATCCTTCACTGTGAAGTAATGTTATACAAAGTCGAGGTATTATGATTAATCCTCTTGCATTCTACCTGCATGCCTTAGCCAATGCTGAACACGTAATAGTTTCTCCATAAAATTCTCTTGCGGAGTTGATTGCTTTCTAAAGTGAATTGCTGTTGCTTTTACTTTGATCTGCCTATGGTGATGTTCTAGCCCCATCTTTTGGGGAAACTCCCCTACTCCTACCCTGCCACATGGTCCTGGTGGGGCTTGCCAATTGAGGTAGGTTGCTAAGCTGGGAGGAAGTTACCAGTTGTTTCCCAGTTGGGAAGAGTCTACCTGCAGGGGACAGCCAATCGGAGTGAGAGAGGCTGCCCTGTTGACATTGCGTGAGCCCCTGGAACCAGTCATCACTGAATTCTACCCAGTGATACAAGTTTATAAATCCCTCCCTCCACCCTCCTTTCTTTTGGCTTAAACTTGTGGATTGGATTTCTGCCACTTGCAACTGAAAGCCCTGGCTCTGTCTTCCTTCCATTTTGGAAGGCAGCAATGACCCTCTCTTTTTCTATTAACAAAGAGAAAGAGAAAGGGTATTGCAAGTAAAAAGTCAAAACTGGAAGACTTTATTTAAAATGTATGTACAGTACCTTCTTATAATCACATCCTGTGCTGCCTTTAAATGAGATAGAAGAATATTTCATAAGAAGGCAAAATATCACCAAGAACAACGAACATGTGTTAGTTTTGCAATTAGAAAACAATACTTAAAAGAAGTTTTAGCTGGGTGCATGCTTGTAGACCCAGCTACTCAGAGGCTGAGGCAGGAGGATCTCTTGAGCCCAGGAGTTCAAATCCAGCAAAGGCAAAACCCTAAAAAGAAAAAAAGGAAGTTTCATATCACAAAGCATGCTTGTAAGTCAGGTCCAGAACCTCAAAATCAGCCTGAGTCCACAGGTTTCATTTTTCTTATAGAGCAGCAATTCCCCAGCCTTTTTGGCACTGGGGACCATTTCATGGAAGCCAGTTTTTCTATGGACCAGGGAATGGCGTGGAGGCAGAGCTTAGGCGGTGATGCAAGCGATGGGGAGCGGCTGTAAATACAGATGAAGCTTCACCTGCCTTGCTCGCCTGCCTACTCTGTGGCCCAGGTGCTGACAGGCCACGGACTGGTACCAGTCCTCAACATGGGGATTGGGGACTGCAGTTATAGAGCACTTGCTGTGGGTCAGGCCTTGTTCTAACTCTTTTAATCCTAACAACAACTTAATGAGTTAAATTGTACTGTTATCCCCATTTTACAGGTGAGGATACTGAGGCACAGAAGTAAAGTGGGCCTTTTAATAAGTCATCACCTCTTAGGGCTGCCCTTTTAATCCCTAGTTAGTTGGTTAGCCACTATTCCTAGTTCTTTTTAAAAAAATAGTTACTGTGTTTTTCTTTATTGAGATGTAATTCACATAACGTAAAATTCATCTTTTTATTTTTATTTTTATTTTTTTTTTATTTCAGCATAATATGGGGGTACAGATGTTTAGGTTACGTGTGTTGCCCTTGCCCCCCTCCCCCCCTCTGTCCAGGTTTCAAATATGTCCATCCTATTGCGTGGTGCGCATTGCACTCTTTGTGTACACATATACCTGTCCCCTCCTCCCTCCTCCCCCCTCCCCCCTGCCCAATATCTAATAGATGTAATTCTTATATATGCACTTATGTGCTGATCCGTTAATACCAATTTGATGGTGAGTACATGTGGTGCTTATTTTTCCATTCTTGGGATACTTCGCTTAGTAGAATGTGTTCCAGCCCTTTCCAGGAGTATATAAGAGGTGCTACGTCACCATTGTTTCTTAAAGCTGAATAGTACTCCATGGTATACATATACCACAGTTTATTAATCCACTCATGTATTGATGGACACTGGCCTTTATCAAAAAGACCCAAAACAACAAATGTTGGCGTGGATGCGGAGAGATAGGAACACTCATACACTGCTGGGTGGGACTGCAAATTAGTGCAACCTCTGTGGAAAGCAATATGGAGATACCTCAATGAGATACAAGTAGAACTACCATTTGACCCAGCAATCCCGTTACTGGGCATCTACCCAAAAGAGCAAAAGTCGCTCTACGAAAAAGACACTTGCACTCGAATGTTCATAGCATCGCAAAGTAAAATATTTTTATCCAGTGAAAATATCCTTCAAGAATTAAGGTGAGGCCTGGCGTGGTGGCTCACGCCTGTAATCCTAGTACTCTGGGAGGCCGAGGCGGGTCAGGAGTTCGAGACCAGTCTGAGCAAGAGTGAGACCCCGTCTCTACTAAAAAAAAAAAAAAATAGAAACAAATGATCTGGACAACTAAAAATATATATATAGAAAAAATTAGCCGGGCATGGT
>CAUYSK010011155.1:0-42074 GCA_963575035.1 Avahi laniger | reverse complement strand
GTGAAACCATGGATAAGTTAAAATTTGTGTTATTTTTTAACATGAGTTCCATTGTGGAACCAATGCATCACAGACAGCTCAAAACATCAGTGAAGTATTTGGGAAGGATGTGGCTAATGAACGCAGAGTACGTTGATGGTTTGAGAGGTTCCATTGTGGTGATTTTAGTCTTGAAAATGAGCCACGAGGGTGACCTGAGACCAAGTTGGATAATGATGAGCTGAAAGCTGTAGAGGAAGGGAATCCATCTCAACCTATGTGCGAATTAGCAGCAAGGTTTGATATTACTATTCCAACAGTATTGGACCATTTGAAACAAATTGGCAAGGTAAAGAAGCTGGATAGATGGGTTCGCATGAATTAAACAAGCATCAGAAGAGAAATTGTCTTGAAGCTTGCCTTTCTCTGCTGTTGTGAAATAAAGGTGAACCATTTCTACACCATATTGTTACATGTGATTAAAAATGAATTTTTGTGACAATTGCAAGCATTCGACACAATGGTCGGATAAAGATGAAGTGCTGAAATAGTCCAAAACCAAATATTCATCAAAAAAAAGCTAATGTTGTATATTTGGTGGTCCAGAGCCAGTTATTATCCACTACAGCTTCGTGAAACCTGGTCAGTTGATTACAGCAGATGTCTACTGCAGTCAGCTGAATGAAACGATGAGGATGCTTGAGATTAAGCAGCTGAGATTGATCAATAGAGACAGGCCAATCCTCTTGCAAGAAAATGATAGACCACATGTTGCACAAACAACGCTGCTCAAACTACAGAAGCTAGACTTGGAAACTCTCTGTCATCCACCATATTCACCAGATCTTGCACCTACTGACTACCACTCTTTCCAAGTTTTGGACCACTTCTGGCAATGAAAAATATTCAGTTCTCAACAAGCTGTAAAATTGTCTTTTGTGATTTCATCACCACTTTCTCTCTATGCTTCTTCTCTGCTAGCATAAGCAAGCTACAGTTAAGATGGCAAAACTGTGTCGGTAGTTTAGACACATACTTTGATTAATTGTACTGCGTCTTGTTTGAGATATAATAAACTAAACTTTTGATTTGAAAATCAGACATTTCAAATTTAATGAGCTAATACCTTTTTGAGAGCCTTAATGTTATGACCTCAGTTACCTGAAAGTATGCTGTCTCATTTATACATTCTATGATCTGGAACATTGATCCTATCTCCAATTTTGTGCCTCTGTTTTTACCCCCGTGTAAATTTCAAGCTCTTGGATTTGCTTTGTAGTGAGTGGCTGGCCTTGTGAAGGCCTTGTTACATATTCAAAACGTAATCTGTCTCGAAGCTGAGGTAGTAACCAGAATAACCAATGCCACATTATTTCCATTCTTTGTGATAGAAATCTTTATGTAGTCCAGTGTGTGGAGGTGACACTTGACAGCTCTTTACTAATTGACCCTTTAAGAAGACTATTATTTCTTTATTATATGTGCCATTTAACCAATGACCTGAGGATATGAAATGTCTTTTTCAAAAAATGCCTTTGAACAATGTTTTTCCCTACCAAATTTTAATTAAAATCAGGAGTTGAAAAGTAAACAGAGTTGATGCTAATTATAGTGAATTAGTAAGTAAAAGGTTCTTGAAACCTGTGGGATAGGGGAGAGCTGTCTTGCACACTTCATCTCCTTTCTGTTTTCCTTTGAGTTGGATCTTTCTGTGAGAGCATTGTGTGTGAGCTCCTGCACACTGAAGGGTGTGTGAGAATTTAGGGCCAGACAGCATTAGAATGGCCATGGAGTTGTAGTGAGAATGACTAAGGAAAGTGAAGAAGGATTGCTTTTGATGAAAGAACTAGCGTTCTTTGATTTAGCACACATCTCTTGTTCCTTTTTCCCTCTACAATACATATACTCTATGGAAATAATTCTTACGGGAACAGATCAGAGGGAGAACATTTATGGCTAAATTGGTAATAAGGACCCATAACTAATATAGTATAGTATCTTTAGCAAAGAAAAATCCTTGTTGCAGTGGGATTCATTGGAATAGAATTTTTTCTTTTAAGTGAAATTGTCTATTAAAATATGAGTTCTTAATAATTTTATCATTAATAAAGAACGCTAAAGAAGTTTTTAATATACGGGTCAGGTCTGTTATTGGTTGCGTGTGGGTGGATAGTTTATAGACTAAAAGTTAGTGGAATAAGATTATTCCAATAAATGTTTAATTCTAGTATTCATATAGGTATTACTTTCTGTTTTGCTGAAATTTTAGATATAATTATGTGTGGATAACCGGCATGCTAGAGGATAGTCTTAGATGTAATTTTTAACTTAGGACAAAAAACTGTCTGTTTAATATAATGTCCACGTTAGAAAAAAAATTATTGAAAACCCAAATATAGGATTGTGGTAGGTAATTATATCAATTGAGAAAAAAAAGAAAATGTATAAATATTAAAAGAGCTACTTGTGAGAATTTAAAAACTGTATTCTGAATATCAGTTATCTGCCACCCCCCCACCCCCGCCAGGAATATTGATTAAATCATTCCTTTGTATTAATGTATGGATGTTGGGAGTGGGTGTCAGTCATGGTCTTTAAGACTAGCACAGGTAAATTTAATTATTTATAAGATTATGTTATGTTTTAGATTCAAGGGGAAGGCATTATCATTATCATAGTAACAGTACGTATTAAATGCATGATCCTGCAGAAAGAACTATGAGGTTTTATGGAGTTGAGGTGAGAAATGAACCCTGTCTGCAAAGTGATTATAATGTGGTGCAGAGACAGGAAAACTGGCCTCACTGAATTACGGTGTGAGTTCACTCATGGCATGTTTCTCTACCAAATTTATCTTCTGCTATGGACAGTTGTATTATAGTGTCTTTCTTGTGATTGTGGAAAGGAATTCTAAGAGTAAAAGTCTGTATCGAGGGAAAATTATATTGGCGAGAGATTCCCCCTATACACATTATTTTACTCTGGATTTGTATAGAACGAAGATTGTTTTTCATTCCACGGAAAGAAATACATGTGTTGTTTGTCATTTTGAACAACTAACATTAGAAAATATCTTTGTTTTGAGTGAGATAATAGGCTTATTGGCTGCCTTCTTAGTGTTCTGTTAACTCTGGTGATATATATTTTTTTTAATAATGCAGATCAGGGTATCCAAGCTGTTTATTGTATAATATTACTAAAAAGTTCTTTTCGAATGCATAATTGGAAGGGAGAATTTTCTTCTGAGATATACAAGGCTTTTGTTTTATTATTTATTTGGAATAAATGGGGCCAGAGGGTAGGAGTGCAGTTAGGTTTCGTTGGATGGGGTCTCACAAAGATTTTTTGAGGTATGATGTGCAAGTGAGTGTTTTTAAATCTCAGAGGTGTGATTATGTCATAACAGCCATAACCTCTGGGCTTGCTTTATTACTTTTATTAAAACAAATCTGTGTGGGGGTGCTATGTATATTTTGGTGATGAAGGAAATGAGGTGGTTAATTTATTATGTGAACAGCACTTTCAACTAACCACAGCGTGATTCACTGAGAGTGCAGTGGAAAAGCCTAGCTCTGTAGGAATGACTGCTTTTTGATTTGTGGACCTTAACTTTCAACACCGTAGCATGAAGTTTATCTACAAAGTGGTTCCTTTTTTTTTTCTGTAAGGTTTTATCTAATTTTAAACTCAGTTTTTTTCTCTTCATTTTATTGTGGCCATTTACTGAATATGAATGATCTAAACAGTCCTTGCCCGCAAACCGAGGGGGGGAATGAACAAGAGAAGATTCACGTGTTACAGCATTAGGGAAGTGAATAGCATCTTTACAGTTTCCAAGTAGGTCTCACATGTATCTCAGAGGAGGACTCCACAGAATAAATCAATATTCTCAATCCTCAATGAATGAGTATAACTAACTGGAATCAGGAGTTAAAGAAAAGTAAGGTACCTGTTATTCTTCTCTTTTTTAGGATAAATTTTTAAGCAGATACACAGTGGAAAAGAAAGTCAGTCTCTTGCAAAAGAGTCTCTGAGAAATGTTTGTTTGGAAGTGGGGGTTAGTTACGGAAGGAGGTGTACCACACAGAAATACACACACTACAGAGTGGAATCTAAAGAAGACCAGTCCATCTAACAAGTTCACAGTGTGTATAAAGCACTTGTTGTATACTCATAAACAGACATTGAAAGACCAAGAAAAGGTTGTTTTCCTTGGAGTGGAGCCATATCCAGCATCATCTGGTGATGTGAACCTGCCCAGAGAGAGAGTGAAAATAGGTCATCTTCCCAGCAATATTTTTGAAAGACCCCTTCATTTTCCAGATGTGCCAAGTACCAATCATTTACAAACAGAAAGACTTGGAAATCAGTAAGGTATTTAATTAATAATTAAGTCATTTTATATCTGGAATATTATAAGGCTCCTTGAAAGTAAGGATAACGATCAATTTTATATTTTATCTCTGCTGCTTTGGAGTGGCACACCACATTTCTCTTTAGAGCTCTAAATTTGCACTAAAAATTACTTTGTTTCTTCATAGTACTTCCCTAGGAGAGTTGGTAAAGGCCGGGAGAAACATTATTTGTGCAATTTAAAGACAGAGTGTAGAGGAGGGAGATCCAGGCCTGTGGTTTCTGTAAACAGGGTGGAGTAGGAGGGAGCACTGGCACATGGTTAGTTTGCCCCTCAACTGTCGTGACCAGTCAGTTCTGGTGACAGTGTGTCCACTTTGAAACTACTTCAATCATGGTGGTTAGTAATGATCACCCACAGTCCCATATTGTGGTAGAAATTTAATTTTAAAAGAAATTGGGTTGCAGGCAAAACTTCATTTTAATGATATAGATTGGGCCTCTCAAACTTCCAGATATCTCCACTAGTAGAATAAAACTATATTTTGGACATTCCATGAGACATTATGTTTGACAGTATATGAGCTAGCATTTAATTTGTTAAAAGAAGATTTGTGTTCATAACAGTTTTGCTACTTTTTAAAAGATTGAGATTTATTCTTGGGAGTTGGCTTTAAAAAATCTTACTCTTCCTCCCTCCCTTCTGAATGTCCACCACAGACTAATGTAGAACATAACAGTTATTTTTAAAACATAGATATTAAATAATAGAGAAGTTGTAATTTCAAGTGTGCCCTCCTTTCTTCCCTGCCTTCCTCTGCATTTCCTTCTGCTATGTCCACTTGCTTACATACCTCTTTCTTGGACTCCCTTGCAACCTCCTATGCCCTGTCTTTTCGGTTTATTTTTGTTTGTTTGTTTGTTTGTCCGAGACAGGGTCTCCCTCTGTCACCCAGGCTAGAGTGCAGTGGCGTTGTCATAGCTCACTACAACCTCAAACTCCTGGACTCAGGCAATCCTCCGGCCTCAGCCTCCTAATGTAGTTTGTTCTCCAGTTCCTCATTCAGGCCCCCCTTCATATGGTGTGAAATACAAATAGGCTTTTAAAAAAGCGATCCAATCCTCATTTATGATTTGAAACCTACTTGGATATGTGTTGACAAATTTAAATAACTTTCTGAGGTTTTTCAAAATTCAAGTTTATGGGCTTGCTACCAAAGTTAGCATTAACTGAACACAGACCCAGTGATGGCAGCAGAATACCAAAAATATGCAGCCCAGTCAGCTAGATGGTAAGGACATGATTATAAATAAAATGGAACATTGCAGTTGACAGTGAGCCAGGAGGTGCCTTCTTGTGGAAAAACTCCGTGTTTATCATTAATTTTGTAAAACAAAATTTGGATTCTAGATTAAAATACTTGGTTAGTCACACCTGGGGCACATAAATATGCTCATTGACCTATGCCCATCCTTGCAGTCAGTAATTATAATTCAGGGTGCGTTTAATGAAAATTTCCCTGAAAAGTGTAAAAATCACAATGTAGACAGGGAGACTGCCTTAAACTAAAATTGTATACACAATCTCACTGGCACCATCCTTATTTGGTGTGGTTCCGTGGAAAGAACAACCTGGGACACCAAAGGGAGCTGTGGCCTTACCTTGCTTTAGCTGCTTTTGCCATGTCACCTTGGGAAAGCAATTTTACTTCTTCGTGCCTCATTGGAAAATAAGATAAGGGTACCTATATACTTTATAGAAGAAATGTTAGAAGAAAAAGAAACAAATAGACATGAAAGTGCCTGAAGGTGCAGATGTGAACGTGATTTACTTAAATGGGTTTTTTTTAACCTTTGATGTTAACGTCCTGTTTATTCCTATTATTTATTCACGTGCTAAGCTTATCAAATATTCATTTAATTTCAAGTTACAAGGGATCTTCTAGGTCATTTAGTTCTTACCTGGCAGGTATAAGTATGTTCATTCCCTTCTGTTGAAAGGGAGGACAGAAGAAGCCAATGGGAAAAGCTTCCAGAACAAAGATCAGAATGGCTGCATTGCTGTGGTCATAATCCAGGAATGAGGAAGTGGAGCCCCATTGCCTGCATCTTATAAATAGTAATGACAGACGTGTTGCATAGGGAAAGAGACATTTGAAGTTGAATCGGAAAGTACACTTTAAACTTCTGTTAGTTATTACCTACAGAATTTTTTTTGTAAGTCTACAGTGCTTTACTTCTTATCCTTATATATCTGTTTCTTCTGTTGTGTTTTACATCTAATGTTTAAATTAACTCATCTAATATTTAAAATGTATTTTGGAGGCGGGAGTGGAAGAGGGCAGAATGCTAAAAAACAAACTCCTCAGTTTGTTGGGATGCACGTTTGTTGGGATACACGATCTAGTATGGGTTGGCAATAAGAAACAGCTGTTTGTTTGTTGACAGCCTGCCTTTCCTGTCCCATAATCAAGCTGTTTCTTATCATGTAATTACCAGCTCTTTAGTATTTGAGATTTGTTGTGGATTTATAGTTGGTTGTATATTGTTTGCCAAAACGTCATAGTTTAGATAAAAAATTAGTGATTCCCCTGTAGTCATTCTACTGAAATATGAATGTGGGTTGTAATAAAAGAAAGATGCCTGAAGAGACTTCTGAAATTCATTTCAAACTTAAGGGAATGTCAGGGATGTTTTGTGTGTTTTCTAAGGAGGGAGTATTGATATAACTCTTCCCTCTCTTTGTAGACTCTATTGCCAATCTGAAAAGCATTCTGTGTTCTGTTTTCACACATGTAGTAAGGCAGCACTGATGTGGTTAGTAGGATAGATTTTCTGATCCAGAAGGACATGGTTGCTTGCTTGCTTTCTGTTTGTGTCTGTCTTTTTTTTTTTTTCCCCTTAAAACACTGTTCTGATTTTGAAGCGAGGAATGAAAGGAAATAAAGTTAAGTTAAAGTTCTCTGAGAGTCCAAGGTGATGTTTCAGCCTCCTGGGTAGCTTTACTAGCTGGAAAAAAAAGCTGAATGTGCCTCCTACTCTAAAGAGACTTATCTAGGCAATTTTATAAACAGACCGCTTTTCAATCTGGATTATGTTGTGTGAGGCCCATTTTGAAATAAGGGTAAACCTGTGTTTTAGAAAAACAAGAAAGGTGAAATTCTGTTGCTTCATTTAGTTTTATTCTTAAAAATAAAGCAAAAACGTTTTCTAATCATACTGAAGTCACATCTTCTCTAGGAGGAGAAAAATTTCTCTCCTTAATCTTTTCACATTGTAGAGTTACTTCAGAAAAATCCCCTTAAAAACTACAGTGCTGCAAATTTTTATTTTCATAAACTCCAGAGAAACATCACAATTTTTCTTGGTTTGATAGGTTTAACATTATAATAGATTTTAGAATATTTTTTGTAATTTTCTCTTTGATCTCAAAGGCATTACATAAATTAGTAAATTTTCTCTATATGAATATGTATTTTAAAAGACAGAGAATATGTGTATAAGTAAGTGCTTTTTTGTCATAGGAGGTATGACTAAGAAAGGGAATAATTTAGTTTAAATTTTGTAAAAGTCAAATTTTGAAGAGAGCAGTATATTTTGTAGAAATATAGTTTTGATTCCCATTATTTGCATTGTGTTCATACTATATTTTTCATCTGAAGTCCACATCTACTTTTTTTCTAAAAGTACAAGTCACAGATTTATTTTATTTTATTTTAAAAGCATATGTCAAAAATTCTTGCTCTCTTAAAGCCAAATGATCCCAAATGTTAGAGGGAATTAGACTATCAATGATTTCACCAGGTGGCTAGTGACAATACTTAGAGTTATTACCAGAATATGAAATGTTTTGTGGGTTTTTATAAAATATACCATGATAATGACATTTCTTGTAGCTACCTTATACTGTTTAATTGCAGTTAGTATCAAGGCAAGATTTATGTCTTTATATTAAAATATTAGCTATACCATGAAGTTGGGACTCAATATTAAAAGATTATGTCTGGCTTAATTGGCGAAGGTAGGAAGTGATGGAGTATAAAGGTGAATATTTTCATATACACAGCTATGCATACATTCTTAGGGCCCTAGTAGCCAAAACCTCTTGTCTTAGTAGTGCTCAGGTGCATAATTCAGTCAAATGAATCACAGATGATCCATTTTAAAAACACTTTACGGTTTGGGTGTTAGAGAAAGAATATTTAGTTGTAACTTTAAGAACTTCATCCCCAATCATTTAATGTTATATTTAATTTTAGCAGCTCTAAATCTGTGTGGACAAAAATTATTCAGTTATAAATAAAAGATGTGTAAATCCTTATTCCAGTGGCCTTTTTAGGAGGATGGGGTTTTTAGGAGATGTTACAGGATATTATTATAATTTTCTGTTTTGTTTCTGTGTTAGCCTTTTCTATTTGGTAATACTTTCTCAGCAATGATGCTAAAAATCTATTATAATAGAACCATTAAAAATACAGGTTTATTACCCAGTGATTAATATCCATGACCTTTATTTTTGGATCAGCTTCATAAATATATACGTGTTTCTATGTCAGTCATTGTCTAGAATTTCATTTTTGTTCTGCTTTCCATTACATACCACGAATTAAATGAAATTAATTTAATCGCTACTACAAACAGAAATTAAATGTGCCCTAATCCAGAGTTACGTTGTTTGCTTTTACAACTGTAAGTCATAAGTAATTAATTTTCCTTGGAAAATTAATTCACTTACCATTCCCAGTAGCATCATATGTTGACACAGGGTTATAGATAGTTTAATATTTTTCTTCAGCTTGCTGGCCTCAACTTTAGAAGACCTTAAATGAAAACAAATTAAAATTTACTCAACTGTATATAATTTGAGGTTATTTAAAATAAGTGTTGTTATTATTGATATCATCCAGGTGATGACTTGAAAATTATATTCAAACTTTAAAAAATGCACATTAGTATATTAGCAACTCCGAAACAATATATTTTTTAAAAGTTAATCATGTGACAGCCATTAATATTTTCTCTCTCTCAATATTGAATAAACCTTTTATATGACAGCCATCTGACAGGAATAGCATGGAGAGTTTTATCATCACTTAATTGATAGGAAAACCAAAGTAGTACTTACTTGCTGGACATTTTGACTACCTAAGATCGCAGGCCATCATATCTGATTCTTGCAGAGCTTATTTTCAATCTCTAACCTCAGTCAGTAGAAAGATTTGCATGAAGGTCATCTTAAAACATAGAATATAAAAGACATCTTTTAATCTCACCAAATATTTTTTATTATATTGATTGCCCTTCTCTAATTCTTTAATTCTTTCCTGTTTAATACTTTTCCCCCTTACTTTCCAGAAAAGCCAATGTGGAAAATAAGCAAAAGTCTTTCAGTTAAACAAGTTAGGTTTCCCCCACTGCTTCTTTTATTCTGAGAACTCAAAATATGTGCAAACCAAATTTAGCTTTTCTTTTGCATTTGCCAGGAGGTTATTTAGTAAGGTGATTTTTTTTCCTAGTTCATAGAAGTCTATAAAACATATAGTGTTTATTACTTTATGTATATTTATTTAAGTCACTAAGGTGAAACTCTAGTGATGGTGGCAATGTTACAGTTTTAACAAATGGGGGCTTATTTTATAAATGTGCCTTTGTGGCGATAGCTTTCAAAAATGCACGGGGTTAGCAGTGACATATTCTTTATGCCTTTTAGAAAGAAAATTTGCTGTTCAATCCCAGTGTAAAAGTACTACTAGAATACAAAATCACCACTGTTATTTTTGTTGTTGTTGTTATTATTCATTGTTATATTCAGCTTTTTTGATCTGTACTCAGAGGATTTAACTTCATATATTCCAAAGTTGTGTCAGGGAGAAAATGTTTACTTGCTACTTCCATCATAAGGAGGATGATAGATGAATCCCCTCCCCTGTTGCTTCAGAGGGTTTTCCTGTCAGAGTGACCGTCAGAATTAGGATAACAGCTTTCTTCTTTATCATCCTCAGACAAAATGAAAAACTCCACATGTCAAGTCATGCACATTTGTGTTTATGCTCTGGCTCAAATAAAGATTATTATATTTGATATATATATTTGTTATATAAAGTTTAAGGCAAAGATCTTTCAAAAATAATTTATCTAGGCATCCCAGAAAATGATTATTCTAAAAACTTCATCCCTGAATCTACTAGCATATACCTACAATGTGATTACGTATAAATATGTATGATAACACTGCATGCATTCTCACAGTTTTAAAATATGCCTCTGCCTTCT
This sequence comes from Avahi laniger, assembly GCA_963575035.1. Classification (NCBI taxonomy): domain Eukaryota; kingdom Metazoa; phylum Chordata; class Mammalia; order Primates; family Indriidae; genus Avahi; species Avahi laniger. Next base: position 31,469 of record CAUYSK010011155.1, on the reverse strand, counting down.
TTCCAAAACAAATAGATTTATTTTATACTGGTTTTGAAGTGGAAAAGTAAACACGTCCTTATGGAAATTTACTAGTATTAATCTGCATTAAATTTCACACTATATTTTCTAAAAAAAATTAAATTTAAATGAAAGGAGTTTGTCACATTATTAACTTTTATTTTGTGTCAAAATGAATATCTTTTCAAAAAATGTTTAACTTTATAAAGTGAACTAAGAAGTGTACAGGGATTGTGTATTACAAGAAGAGGTTGTAAGAGTGTGGAGAAAAGAGGTGGTGAATTTGTGCTACGTGGTATTTACCGCAAACTGGCAAATGAAAACTTTATGTTAAAATATATAAAAATTAGAGAGTCAAGAGACAAAATTTGGAAAATTAAAATTTTTTACTTTCCATGGCTATTTTGTTGATTCAGATTAGAATAGAAACAATAAGACTTTGTGGTATAAATGTTCTTTTTAAAAATTCTATAATGTTAAGTACAAAGTTTATAATTTTCTAAATAATAGTTGTGACACACATAAAAAACTGTGCTATTTGTGAGAAGCAGACAAATGTGTGTCTTGAGAACTTTGAGGAACTTGGAGCAAAATCTGGCTTGAGTTTGGTCAATATGATTTTATTTTTAATTTGCAAGCAGAGTTTAAATATTCATAATTATTCCTAAATTGCTCCCTAAAGTATGGTAAAAATGGGATTTCCAAACTGCTGATACCTGTTAGAGAAAGAGATTGATGTTTTATAACGTTACAATTCAATAGAGTCCTTCGCAATGCCACTGGGTAGAAAAATAAATTTGTACCTAAAGAAATGTACAACTATTAATCTGCATTCTGTTCCACACTTTTCTTTCAAAAGACCAAATTTAAATGAGCTTGCACTTCTACTCACAAAGATAATAATTAAATTAAGATAATATATAGAAAAATACAATGGCAATTTGCCACCACCTGAGATTGACAAAACTCTCCCAGGTGTCCTTCAAAGTGAATCATGCTCCTGATCGTTATCCCATATGACCTGATCTTACACATTGACAATAGGATATATTGGGTTATATTTTTGCCTTTGCTGGAAACTTATATCAAATCACAGGCAAGGCAGGGAATAACACATTGGAATAACCTGCTTCTATGCTTCTATAAGGGCAGTACATTAACCTTTGGCTGTAGAAGCTAGCTCACCTAGATATTGCTCTTTCCTTTGTAGCACCATTCATACATAGTTTGGGGCCATCGTCAATCTGATATATAAGAACCCTGCTTCAAAAGACTGTATGCGTATATACAAGAATATGAAAGAATTTAACAGGCACCTTTTGACGGGTTTAAAATGAACTAGAGATTTGTGTTAATTGCAGTAAATGAGTTGCCACATTTGTCCTACTAAAGCCGCTTATCAGAAGATGAAAGAGAAAAACCTTTAAACAATGTTTTATCTCCATATTGTTGTTTCATATTTGCATATTAACCCAGAACATTTTTTCTGTAGTGTGTGTATATATATATATATAAAATTTCTGAATTGTGTTTTTCATCAAATTTCCGGTAAAGATTGAAAACAAAAACAAAAAGAACCTCTTCCCAATAAACATTGCTACTACATTTAAGTTTGTAATTTTTAGAAGAAAGGAACACTAAATAGAAGATATTTTAATTTTTTTGAGCTTTAATATTTGACAAAATTGTAGGAATCCTCAACATGTTATTGTTTTACCTTTTCCCCTTCCGTATATGTAAATAGAATGAAGTTAAATTTAACTGGTGATTTCTCCCCTAGAGTGATTTAATAAAAAAATATTGTTTGTTAATAACAAGCTTGAACTTATTTTGACATTATTGTACATTCTGTATGCTATAACATGGAAAAAATACTTAAGGAATATGGAGAGAAATAGACTGTTATAGCTAATAAAAGTGCTTAACTCCGGAGGGGCCACCAAGGAGTCTGTCATGATTGACAAGCATTCTAGTGGAGTCTTTCTTTTCTTTTTCTTTTTTTTTTTCCTATAGCAGTGTTGAAGTCAGTCAAAGTATATATACAAAGCTGAGTGAATACCAGTTTCCCCAGTACAGGGGCTGTTTTTTCAGGAAGTCTAACTCAAACCAGATGTTTTGCCTAGACCTAGAGTTTGTTGCTGCCAAGCATCTCATCAGAGGTCAGAGTTCTGGGCTCCGGGCCCTGCTAGAATTCTTTCACAAATTGCTATTCGGTGAGGTTTTAATCCTAATGGAAAGAATAATGTGCTTGTAAAATCTGCAGTTATTACAAACACAGTATACATATTGTGGACTTCAAATGACTACATATTTCATTCCCATAAACAGGGAATGCAGATGAATGCCTTGTGTGATAGCTTTAGACATTCTAACTAAAACCTAGTATACAGTTTATACCGCATTAACCATTTGCATTTGTAATACCCCAATAAAAGCAACTGTTATTTTTGGGTGACAACTGGTAACCAACTTGTCCCCCCCACCACCACTACAACCAATTTTTTTTAACAAGCTCTACAACCTCATACAGCTGTTTGAACGTAAGAATTAAAACCATTCAGAACTAAATATTGTATATTCTCCAAGGAAGATCTATGAATGCTACAGTACTAGATGAAAACTTCTTAAAGCAAAAGACACCATTGTGCCAAGACTTAACTATCCTATATTTGGAAACACATGTATTAAAACCAATTCATTTACTCAAATTAGGGTAAAGGGTATTTTTCTTTGGAGAATGTGATTGGTATATAGCTAAAGATGAGTTATGGCCCTTTGGGAAAGATTAAGGAAGATTGCTGAGATTTATTATATCACTGCTTAATTAATTTTATATACAAATACTACAGATATTATTAGATGCTTACTTGGGGGTTCTGCTATTGCTGATTATGAGGCTAAGAAAAATTCCCAAGTAGATAAAGGTGTGTGACACCAGAGTCACAATTTGGCTGAGAGTTAAGGATATTAATTATTAGACTATACCTACTAAAATTAAATCTGCAGTTGAGGTAGATGTGGCAAATTTTTGTGTGAATGACATAGCAAAAGTCCAAATTTCTGAAAATGAGAAAATGAATTTTAAAAAGAAATTTTTAAAGGACAGATTCCAATAACCTCAAATTATTCCATAGCATATGAAAACACTTTTGGTTTGAACAGTTTGTAGCATTTGTTTGGGGGTGGGAGTCTAATTTCTAAATATTTTTTGTTTTTGTATGTAAGTAACAACAATATAGGATATAATAAATAAATAATCAAAACTTTAGTCTCTAAGTCTTTGAAACAAATAAAAAGTGGTAAACTGTGGGAGCCCCTCAAATTTTAATAAAATCTTTATAATATGGGTAGTGCCTTTTAAACTACTGTTTCGATTTTATCTTTCGTTTCTATAAAAGAAAATCAACATCGATATCTCTACTGCACAAACAATTGCATTAGTGTTGAAAGAAGTCATCATTTCCATGAACTTAAATTCTCCTAATTGCTGCCAGCAAATGACAAGAAGATTTAAGAATGTGATGTAAAAAGAAAATATTTGGAGGATAGTTGTGCTGTACTACTTTCTTAAAGTTGGGGAACAATTTTAAAAATCTATTTTCTGATTAATCTTTCTGCTATTGGGTGCCTCGGTAGATACAGCACAGTGGCGAATCTTCTGCAGAGTCTTATTTTCTGATGTGCATCTATCTCACTGAGTGAGTACTCTCTCCCCCACGAATACTCTCATAGCATATCATACTCTACCATTAGCACTCTACCAGTTAGTCTCATTTTATTTCATAATTGCCTGCAAAGGGACTTTTTCATAGAAGAAAGGTACAATATCGATGCACAGTATTTTTGTCATCTTCGGTATTCTGGAAAGTGAAATAACATTTCTTTTTTATGTGTTCATAAACCATAATTAGTGAATTTTCCCCCATAAAGTCAGGGGATACCATCATCAATTTCTGTAAAGAAGTTGAAAATAAATGTCAAAACTTGAGGCTACATTTCATTCTATATGGCATAATCATTCAAGCACAATTAAAAAAGATTGTCTGAGACTATGATCACTTAATGAGAAACAAACAATTTCATATTAATGAGTTCCCATTTGCCAATAATTCTGTCATTTGTAACTTGAATCAGTCATCACCCTACAAATAGCCCTTTCAAGACATTATTTGCAATTTTGTCTTCTGTTTTCTGTCCTTGATGTTGTGAAAATGGCCGTCTACTGTTACAGGAATGAAAAGAGATCCCGTTCAAACATCTTTTGTGTTTCCACTTTCAGTGAAAAAAATGTTTTTCAAACCTGCAGCTGGTTATTTCTGCAGGAGTTCCCACTTATGCTCAGATTTGATTGACATTTTGAAATGGCAGCTTTTCATGAAAAGCTGTTAACTTGTAGAATTCAGTTATGGTAGTAAGACAGACTGACTTTGTTCTGTGGCTGGGACCTGTCCAAACTAAATAGAACCCTGCATCTGAATTTAATAGTGGTACTCAGCCAAGATAGGGCACTTTTGCCTTTTTTTCTTCAAAACTCTGATGCTTCTTATGTGTTCTAAAACTAACTTGATGGATATTCATCCCAACATCTTTCTGTTCTGTAATTGCTTTAATTGACATATATAGTCATTCTCTTATTCCCTTTCTTGAAGATCTAATGGACTAGGACAAGTGCTTCATTTTAAGATATAATGCTAATTGAGAAGAACTTCTTAATTTGCAACTAATGTTACAGAGCCTTCAACATTTAAGAATATTATAACTTTTTTTCTAGTATGGAGATCTAAGATTTTTGTTGCTACTAGAGCTACAGATTCATTCATTATGTGAAAAATATTTTGCACAAGGTACTATACAGATATAGTTTGTGAACGCTATTTATTCATTGACCCAACAAATAATTATATTATACCTCCAATTTCAAGGGCAATATGCTTTAAACTATATGGGAATCATGAAGTACATGATCCCTGTCCTTAAGGAACTTTGAATTCAGTATCTTCTTGTTATACTTAACCGATAATTAATGCTTCAAAATGTGCCGATTTGTAAAATTATTTAGTGATAATGACCTTTAATTTTTCAAGCTCCCAGTTGTTCTTGTGTTTGATTTCCGTATAACACTCTCATGAGATCAATAGGAAAATTTAGTATCCTAGGCCTGTTGTGCTTTTTTTGGTGGTCTCATGCCATCTGTTAGGAAATGTAAAAATCTGGTTTCACTTCCAAATGTTTGGGTATTATTTGTTGTGTTACATGGGGCCATTAACCCTGAATATCTATATATGATACCTGGTTTCACTTTTCTTAAGACAGAGCTGCAACAGATAATCACTATAGATCCTGATCACAGTTATGAAGCTCTGATCTTTGCTATCTCAGTTCACACAGCTGAAGTTCGATTGAAATAGCTGACTTAGGATGATTACCCAGTTTGTGTTTATTGTAGATGGCTGCTTTACTCTTAGGTAGCTAGACTACTTTCTGTAGCATATCCATAAAAGTGTAAGCTAATGCTGCACAGTATGCTCTCTGAGAATGTTGCTGTAAGATACAGTGTTTTAATTTTTATTCTTATAGTTCTGAGAAAGAGAAATTTAGGGTTGAAGTCGGTTGAAAATATTGGCCAAAATGATAGTCTTAATATTATCCCCGGATTTTAATATCCCACCTTTGTTTTGTTCCCCAACAACTTAGATAATTGAAATGAAGTCATATATATCCATTAGTTACAGGATTTCAGAGGGTCAGTATAACTTTACAATGCATTATTAGTAAAAAGTAATATAACCTTTTTTTTTTTCTTTTTTTTGAAGAGATGGGGTCTGACTCTGTCACCCAGGCTGGAGTGCAGTGGCATAATCATAGCTCACTGTAACCTCAAACTCCTGGGCTGAAGCAGTCCTTCCACCTCAGCCTCCTGAGTAGCTGGGACAACAGGCAGACACCACCATGCTTAGCTAATTTTTGAATTTTTTTGTAGAGATGAGGTTTCTCTATGTTGCCCAGGCTGGTCTTAAACTGTGGGCCTTAAGCAATTCTCTCATGTCAGGTAAAGATAATGCAACTTTGAAGTATAGTTGCATTGATTTCAGAATCAGAATTACTTTTTAAATAAGAGTTTAAATTCATTTTTCCTATATTGATGATGTATAAGGAGCAATTTTGTGTTAACTGATTTGTTTCAAGTGTGCAGATTGACAATGTGTATCAAGGTCCTTAAAATGTCCTTTTTTTGGTTTAACCACATAATAAGAACATTTGGGCATTATGTCCTAAGGAAGCAAGTTAATTTTTAAATGTTATGCATAAATATGTTCTTATAGTGTTGCCTATAATAATTGAAAACTAGAAAAGCAAAGAAAATATTCAGTTAAAAAAACCATTAAAGTGTATCCATATAATTGAATAATCTGCAATCATTTAAAATTAAGCTTCCAAAGAATCTTTAATAAAATGTGAAAATAAAATATTCAAATATTTAAAAGCTGGATTCATATTTGTATTACAGAGGAAAATATATGCCTAGGAAAAACTGAAGGAAAAATCCCTAAAAGTTAAGATGAGTTCCCTCTGGGTAATAAGATTGTATATATTATTTTCTTCTTGTCTTTAGGCATTTGTGTACTTTCCTAATTTGCTGTAATTAAAACATGTAACTTTTTTTCTTTGGAAGAAGAAAGGATTTATTAAATGAGAAATCTAGAAAAAAAATAATAGTGACACATTGGAATATAGGAATCTTGTTTTCTGATTTCTTTCAGGGTAGCTTGGATAATGGTCCTAGTTCAGGAGGTGAAAAACAACGTTACCTGCAGGTCTTACTCCACCTGGAGAGGATTTTACTTGGCCAGCACTTAAAATTTTTAAATAATTTAAATTTGAATGACATTAGGAGAGGGCCCTAGCCTCTCAAGTTTGCCAGAAGCCCCTACCCATCTCTCTTATACCTACCTGCCTGATTCATACATTTATGTAACCTCCCAGGCCTCTGAGATGCAAATGTTTTATTTTTCCAGCTGCTGTCCTAATGCCCAATACTTTTGTCATAACAGTAGAACGGTCCACTCCAGGTTTTGTTTTTGTTTTTTTTCCTCACTCAGCATATGATAATGGCAGTGGTGGTGGTGTTGATCTTAACATTAGCATTTGTTGAGCCCTTATGTAGTAGTTGGTTTATAATAAAATTTACCTTAATTATTCTAATTCTTACAACTCTGTAGAGCTAGGTACTGTTATTTCTCCCATTTGAAAGATAAAATAACTGAAGTTTAAAGAGATTAATGATCCGTTAATAGTAGAACCAAGATGGGAAGCTAAGTCTACCTGGATTTGAAATCTGTGTTTTTAATATCAATAGCTAAGTTATATGCATAATGATTATATCTTAGCATCACTAAAAGTCTTTAACCAATAATAACATATTATTGAAGAGAGGACTCAGTAACAATTGTTTTTCTTCTTTTTGCATGTCACAAATGGAAGGAGATAAAGTTCCTGGTATTATCCTTTAATATTCTTATAAATGATAAATTATTAAACAAGAATTAAATTATCCTTGAATACTCTTATTAAACAACAAACTATGTTATTTAACTTTTAATTTATAATTGTATGTTGTATGTTAAGATATGGAAAGGAAATACTAGTGTTTACCATGGAAACTTGATATAAATATTATTCTCTGTTTCAGGGAATAATATACCTATTTCTTATATAAAATTATGTTATCTTCAAACATGTAATTCTGATATATTCAGCTCCTGTTGCATGGAATATTCAGGAGCATAACCCCTACAATAAATGTCAAAGTGTGTAAAAACAAAGCTCTCTATTAAGTAGTTTAATATACAACTTGTCTAGTTTTATATGCCTAATGCCTATTTTCTCAAATATGTGTTTTCTTTTGCCTTTTGGTTTTCTTTTGGTAAAAGAAACTAATTTTGGGGATTCTGATTAGAGGAATAAAATTGACTTCTATATGGAATAAAAAATATATGTGTTCTAAATCTGTATGTGTTCTAAAATTTGTAGTATTCTCATGAGGGTTAAATCACTTAACTCTTTGTATGAGTCCCATTTAGGAAATGTAATACGCCATTTTAGAAGTATTTCTTTGTTTTTTTTTTTTTTGAGACAGAGTCTCACTCTACTACCCTGAGTAAAGTGCCATGGCATCAGCCTAGCTCACAGCAACCTCTAACTCCTGGGCTCAGCGATCCTCCTGCCTCAGTTTCCCCGAGTAGCTGGGACTACAGGCATGTGCCACCATGCCCGGCTAATTTTTTCTATATATTTTTAGTTGTCCGATTAATTTCCTTCTATTTTAGTAGAGACAGGGTCTCGCTCTTGCTCAGGGTGGTCTGGAACTCCTGACCTTGAGCAATCCACCTGCCTCGGCCTCCCAGAGTGCTAGGATTACAGGCGTGAGCCACCGGGCCCGGCCTATTTTAGAAGTATTTCTTTACAAGTGATGAGAAAAGGAGGAAAGTCACAGTGATCTCTGCTTTAAACTCTTTAAGGATATTTATAAAGCAAATACAAAACATTTATTACACTAGTAGAACATGGAAAATTAGAAAAGAAGAGTAAGTAAGCAAGTAAAACCCTAACACTCATGGGTAACTTGGAGGTGTATAGGCAGTTTATGTTCTCAGTTCGTGCATGTCGAAAAGGTATTTTGTTCTCATGCTTGAATAATAGTTTTACTGGATGTAGAATTTTAGATTGAAAGTAATTTTTCCTTAGCAATTTTATTGCTTCCATTCTATTATCTTCTACCACCCAGTGGTATTGTTGGTGATTTGACTCTCATTCCTTTGAGGGTGACCTGATTTTTGAATTTCTGGAAAGTTTTTTACCCCCCTTCTTCCTTTATATGCTCAGGTGCTTGCCCTTTTCCATTCATTGGGTACACTTCTTATACCTTTGTAATTTAAAGAAGTTCTTCACTTCTGGGATATTATCTTTTGCTGTATATATGATTTCTTGCCCTCTGCTTTTTCTTTATCTAACTTCACTAAGTTGAATATTAGACATGTTAGGTGGAACATCTTTGTCTCTTTATCTTTTTTCTAAATTTTTCAGCTCTTGATTTGTATTATTATTGTTGTTGTTCTGGGAGCTCCTCTACTTCATCTTCTGATCATTTTATTTTGAATATTTGATTTTGGTAGTCATATTTTTAATTTCTACAAGATACTCTCTTGATCTCTAGTGCTCTTTTATGGTATTATATTGTTATGTTTTTGTTATTTTTTTAGCTACAAATTTTATTTAATTTTTTTAAGAATACAAACCAGAAGGATTTCTCCTTTATCTCTGTTTTTTCCAGTTGTTTTTAATTTTTGTTTTCTATTTGTTATCTTGACATCTCTCAGGATGAAGACTTTCTCAGCTTCCTATTAGAGCCTTGATGGTCCCTCCTACTTAAGAATATAGCCATACAATGCCGAATGGAACTTTGTTGTATGTATTAGGTTGGTGCAAAAGTAATTGCGGTTTTAGCATTGTTGAAAATTTGTTGCTTTACATCGTAATACATTCTTAAATAAATGTGGTTGTGTTATATGTCACTTTAATGTGCATTTCTCACTTTATTTTTTTGCTAATGACTTATTATTTATTGTTTATATTTATTTTAGACTATGGAAATGATGTTAGACAAAAAGCAAATTCGAGCGATTTTCTCTTTTGATTTCAAAATGGGTTGTAAAGCAGCGGAGACAACTCACAACATCAACAGTGCATTTGGCCCAGGAACTGCTAACCGACATACAGTGCACTGGTGGGTGATTCAAGAAGTTTTGCAAAGGAGACAAGAGCCTTGAAGATGAGGAGCATAGTGGCCGGCCATCAGAAGTTGACAACAACCAATTGAGAGCAATCATCGAAGTTGATCCTCTTACAGCTATACAAGAAGTTGCTCAAGAACTCAATGTTGACCATTCTACTGTCGTTTGGCATTTGAGGCAAATTGGAAAGATGAAAAAGCCTGAGAAGTGGATGCCTCATGAACTGACCAAAAATCAAAAAAATCATTGTTTTGAAGTGTCGTCTTCTCTTCTTGTGTGCAACAACAGTGAACCATTTCTTGATCAGATTGTGATGTATGATGAAAAGCAAATTTTGTACGACAACCGGTGACGGCCATCTCAGGGATGGGCGGAGAAGAAGCTTCAAAGCTCTCCCCAAAGCCAAACTTGCACCAGAAAAAGATCATGGTCACTGGTGGTCTGCTGCCAGTCTGATCCACTACAGCTTTCTGAATCCTGGTGAAACCATTACATCTGAGAAATATGCTCAGCAAATGGATGAGATGCACTGAAAATTGCAACGCCTGCACCTGGCATTGGTCAACAGAAAGGGCCCAATTCTTCTCCACAACAATGCCCAACCACATGTGGCACAGCCAATGCTTCCAACATTGAATGAATTGCCTCATCCGATATATTCATCCAAAGTTTTGCCTCATCCGATGTATTTATCTGACCTCTCACCAGCCAACCTACTACCGCTTCTTCAAGCATCTCAACAACTTTTTGCAGGGAAAACACTTCCAAACCAGCAGGATACAGAGAATGCTTTCCAAGAGTTCCTCAAATCCCAAAGCGCCAATTTTTGTGCTACAGGAATAAACAAACTTATTTCTCATTGGCAAGAATGTATTGATTATAATCGTTCCTATTTTGATTAATAAAGATGTGTTTGAACCTAGTTATAATGATTTATAATTCACGATCTGAAACCATAATTACTTTTGCACCAACCTAGGTATAGTTTGTTTCATTAGTAGGCTTTACTCTGTTAGGATCTCAAGATCCTATTCTTCAAATGGGAAATGTCTACATGGCTGATTTCAGAGAACCTTTTCCCTGGGCTGTTTCCAGTCTTCTTTGTGAAGAACCCTATAATTTTTTTCCTCTTTGGTGGGGGAAGATGGAATAAATATTTCGCTTTGTAGGTGGAATAAATATATTTGGTACTTCTTGTAGTGAGTTTGGGGTGTATACTGGTTAAATAGTCTCCCTGCAAATTTCATGTCTACCCAGAACCTCAAAATGTCACTTTATGTGGAAATAGTGTCTTTGCCGATATAATTAGTTAAGATGAGACCATAATGGATTAGAGTGGACTGTAATACAGTGACTAGTATCTTTATAAGAAGAGAAAACACAGACACACAGAGAGAGAACACCCTATGAAGACAGAGGCAGAGATTAGAATGATACAGCCGCAAGCTAAGGAATACCAAGGATTGCCAACAACACCAGATGCTAGGAGAGAGGCATGGAACAGATTGTCTCAGAGCCTTCAGAAGGAATCGACTACTAATCTCTTGATTTCGGACTTCTAGGCTCCACAGGTCTGAGAGAATAAATCTCTATTGTTTGTAGATACCCACTTTGTGGTAATTTGTTATGGCAGTCCTAGGAAACTAAGAGAGGGATATGCAGCAAATAAGACTTGGTGGCCTGACCAGCGTACTTACCAGGCGTTTTGAACAGCATCTCTTGCTCTTTTAGCCTGTGGTTCTCAATCCCTGGGCCATGGCCTGGTACTGATAGGTGGCCTGTTAGGAAATGGACTACATATCACCTCCTGAGCTCCTCCAACCCCCTTCCCCCAACACACACTCCACCCCACCCCCCATCCCATGGAAAAATTGTCTTCCATGAAACCAGTCCCTGGTGCCAAAAAGGGGACAGCTACTTTTAGCCCTTTGCATTTGGGGACTGTATACAAGAAGTTTAAATGACCAGACTTCATACTACTCAGACTTGGGAAAAGGATTCCTAGTCCTCAGACCATGAGAATTTTAGGCTTAATGATTACGGAAGAATTAGGAAGATTCAGTTATGGTAGGGTGTGGCAGAGTTTCTGTCTTAGTGTATTCATGGTTGGGGGACGCCAGCTCTTTCCCAGTCATGATAATGGGGACTGGAGTCTCAAGACTTGCAGTTCCAGCATTGGAGACATTATGAAGCAGGGATCTGATTGACCACCTCAGCTTTCTATCGGGATGGATTGTCTTAACCTATTGTTCCCATGGCACATTGTGTGAAGCCAGCCTGTTACGAATCAGTTATTGGCATGTTAACTCTTACATCTCTTAGGAGACAACTGTTTTATATTCTGACTTTGAATTAATGCCTTAGATCTTATGGTCTCATATTAATACATATATCAAGCCAGACCTCTCTAGAGGTTCTGCCTGACTTATGAGCTCCCTCTTCAACTGTGTTCCTGTCAGAAATCTGTCAGCCTACAACTTCTTCCTTCTGACTTTTCTTCCTCAAGACACTTAATTCTGAGGCCTTGAGGCAAATATCTGCTCCTAGCCATTGAACTTTCTCTAGTAGCTGGTACATCATATAGGATTTGACAAGGGGGAAAAAAAAGCTGGCCTTTTTTCTTTTTAAAGCATCTTTCCATTTTTGTTGAACTTTACTGGGAAAAAGTTAAAGAATTCAGTCTCTTCTGGAGATGGAAAAGTTTCATAGGTGAGTTGTCAGTAGTTGAAAAGTATGTCTACTCTTAGTAATAGCCATTATTAAAACAACTGTGGACCCTGGCATGGTTTAAGTCACTGACAACAGGTGGTTTTCTAGGTTATCTGCACATTGATTTCTTTAATGTGTTTCTTTGTTCCATGGCTGGACTAGCACTAATTCCTTTTCTACTTTTTCTTTACCTCTGGGAAGGTATTGCTTTTGTAGATTTCACATTGTAGAGAGAAACCTGCCTCATTGTGACCCCTAACCTATGTAGTAAATCAGCTAAAATTAATTTTGGTTCTTTCTGATCTATGCCCTGTGTGACTCCCCCCAAGATTTCATTATTAGATTTTGACAGCCTTTTAAATTTGTAAGTGCCACAAATTTGTCACTAGAGATGAATGGGTAAAAAGAAAATTCCTTGCAGTAGAGGATATGGGTAAAATATTTCAAGTGACAGATCTACATCAATAACGTTAATGTTTATGGGGTGATGAAAACCATATAAGTCTTAAGCAAGAATCTTGTTTCAGCTGAGTCCCAGAAATTTTGACCACAGAAGCCAAGGCACATTCCGTTTATCCCAACAAATGTTTTTTCAAGTCCTTTCCAACTGTCTGGAAGACCATTGTCACTCTTGAATGCCTAAACCTTAAATACTTTTTCTACTATATTAGTTAAAAGCAATGGAAACATTGTCTACTATTCCCAAAATGACTTTTGACTTGTCTTGAGTTCCTAAAATGGAGATAAGATTTGGCAATGTTATTCTGCCCTCTACTTTTCATGTTCATCTTCTGGCAAGGTTTTCGAGAAATTTAGCATCCTTCTTGCTGACTGACTTCTGGCCTTGCTTTCATGCCATAGGGTTGCCTTTACTGAATACTGAGTAGTGACAGGGCTAAGGGCTTTCTTTGTCTCTTACTGATACGAAAGGAGTTCCTCCACTTGAGTGGCTTCTGATTCCAGGGGAGAAAAGGGTTAGTATTTGAGAGATTGACAGTACATTCAGAGGAAATCTAGAAAAAAGATAACTGAAATTATCCCAAATATGATGCCAGCTAGCATATGTATGTTGTTGTTATTATTTTTAACTAAAAGATAATAATGAAGAATTTTACACCATTACAGTATGGTCTTTATTTATTTGCACTAAGCTATTTTAAAATTTCCCTGGGAAATTAAAAGTGGTTCTTAGGAGAAAGAAGAAAAAAAGAAAAAAACAAGATCAATTACTACCCCCCATCTTCACCCACATGTGTACAGAAGGTTTCCAGGACTGTAGATATTAATAAGCTTATCATTTCTCTACCAAAGTTATCTGAAAGTGATAGCATAACAATGGAGTAAGCATAATGATTTTACAATGAAAATTTCACTTTGCATAAAACATTATTATAAGTTGATATGAAGACAAGTGTCTCAAAATGGGTCATTACAATGTAGGAATGCCCTAAGTCAATAATAATAAAGAAAACAGTTAATTAGTATTTGTGAAGTACTTAATAGATATAGGATTATTCTCTCCATTTTACAATTACTGAACAGTAAGGCAGCAAGATGTTATTTGACTTACTTCGTCTTTCTTACTACCTCTCATTTTCAGTTATTTCCCAAGGTTAAGATAGCATGGGCTCTGCAGTCTAGCTGTGTGAGTTCAAATTTCAGCTCTGCTATTTAGTGACCTGAGGCAAGTTATCAAGTTGTTGAGATTTAAGTTGTAAAAGACCTTGTGGCTCCTGCCGTAGATGATTTCATTCTCTTGGATCACTCACTGTGGGGGAAGCCAACTTCTATGTCATGAGCAGCCCTATGGAGAGACCAATATGGTCTCCATCGAGAGACCTCTAGCCAACAGGATGTGAGGGACTCAGGCCTTCTTCCAACAATTACAGGAGTTAGCCATCTTGGAAACAGATCCTTCAACCTGCTCAGGCCTTCAGGTGACTACAGCCCCAGACAACACCTGGACTAATCTCAAGGGAGACCCTCAGGAGAGCCAGAACTACCCAGATAAGCTGCTTCTGGATTCCTGCCCTTTAGAAACTGTGTGAGATAATAAATGTTTATTTTAAGTCGCTAGGCTTTAGGGTAATTTGTTACACAGCAGTAGAGTACTAATGCAGTAGGATTATGGGGTACTGACATATTTCTAGAGTTTTTCTTTGTCCTAGACAAGGATAAGAGAAAGGACTATTTTAGCACCGAAGTAGTAGGAATGTCATAATTATATAGTAAAGGACAGTCATTTAAATGGAATACATTTATCTTCTTGAAAAACTTATCATGTTGTTCTTTTCCTCATTTTGCTATTGACCACTGAAAACTTTGTCATGAACTGGCATTTGGGGATCGTTGTGCTTCATGCTGTATTTCAGTTAGGAATTTTCCAACTTTGCCTTCTTTTGTGTCCTCAGGTGTTTGCTGAATAAAGGAAACTTTGTTGTCTTTTGAATTTCAGCTATAGAAAAAACAAACTGAGGAAACTCAAGTTATATTTCTTACTTGTGGTGGAAAGTATAATAACACAGAAAGACACTTTAATCATCTGATCCAGTTTCTCTCTGCTTAGATTTTCTCATCTGTGAATTGAAGGGTTATTTCGTAAGCCTTTCTAGTCCTAAAATTTTGAAACTAAAAGAAGAGCTTTGGATATTATTCTTTCCTCCTATACTGTTTACCAAAAAAAAAAGGAAATGGTGCTAATCATAAAATCTTTGTTTTTTCCATTTTAAAAAATGCGGTTGCTGAAAATCAAAATTGGAATCTCATCAAAACAAATACAATTGCTCAGAAGGGGAAGGAAAGAAAACTGCCAGGTGAAGGCACATATTCCTTTCCTCTGACTCTGCCATGTGCATACTTATGTCCTAGCTTCCATACTTAATATTATTACCACTTAAAAAATAAAATAGGTAAAGTCAGTGGGTTTTCTTTGCTACCCAAGCAAATGAGCTAGATTTTTCATTGCTAGATCAATTGATACTATTTTACTTATGAGAAACAGAGGGACATAATATTTCAAAGTTTGTACTCGAAAGATAGATCCTCTGTGCTCAGCTATACTCTGGCAGTATGACTTTGGGCAATTAACCTATCTGTGCCTGGTTTGGTTTTCTTTTTTGTAAAAGAAATAATAACAAAGATAATAATAGTTTTCACTCTACAGGGTTGTAAAGATGAATTAAGTTAGCATTGTAAGGTTCCAAACATCTACTATCAACCAGTACAGTGTAAATATCTTCTGTTGTTCTTACTGTACAATGGATTTTCTTATATAGAGATATTGAAGAACTTTGACAATTTAACATAGATTCTCTGTAACATTTTGTATTTTTCTCCTCCATGTGATAAACAACTGCACCAGATTGTGAATTCTGACCTAGAAACTTAGCCCTGTCACAAACATTTACTTAAGGAGTACCTGTTGTTTAAGCATCTTATCTAATGAAAATTACTAGATATACATAAGAAGGATTCTAGAGGCAACACTTTTTTAAAACAAGTGGCTAATTTTCACAACCCTCCTTTTTCAGATGAGTTTCAGAATTATTTGTATTTAGCAACTACAAAAGGGTTGTATTCAATTTTTTGTTTATTTAGCTGCTTATAATATGCACATTTCCACTTCTATCCTTTGATGTTACTGCATCCCCTCCCAGGCCGAGGTTTTAGATGTTTATAACCTTCCTCCCACCTGAATGCTAGACAGTTTGTACTTTAAATGCTTTACCATAGATCTCTCCCCTGAATGCCAAACTCCATATATCCACCTGCCAACTTGACTTTTCAATTTGGAAGTCCAATAGGCTTCGCAAACTTAACGAATCTGTAAAAGAACTCTTAACCTTTCTCCACTAACCTCCCCTCGCCTGCCAAAATTTAAAATTAAAACTACAACACTTTCTGTCCCATCCTTCCCCATTTCTATTAATGGCATCATCATTCACTGAATAAAGCTACAAACTTATTAAAAACTTCTTTTTATTAAAATTCTTGATTCTTCCTTTTGCTTCATGATCGCCTAATATTAACTGCATCTACTTCTTTCCACACCAGCCACCTGACTCTAGACAACCATCATCTCCCTCTTGGAGAAAGTCTCCTCCCAGGACTCCTTGTTTCTACTTTTGTCTTTTTTTAATTCATTTTCTACAGCATAATATTTTTTAAATGTATGTCAGATCCTATCATCTGTCCCATTTTAGTTGGAATAAAATTCAAGCTCCTTGCCGTGGAAACCTGTGAAAACCCCGTCTACAGCCTTGTTTCTCAGCACTTTTCCCCTTTTCCATTATGTCCCAGCCGCATTGCCCTCCTTTCAGTGTCATGAGCACTGTAACTTGTTCCTGACTCTGGCCATTTAAAACAAGAGATATGTATAATAAACTTACTCTTATGAACCAAAGACACTACTGCCTCAGGACAAGGAAGTTTTGTTACAGTGTTATAAAGGGGAGGCACATAAAGAAGATAGCTAGACTGCCTTTTCCCTATCTCTTCTTGATGCCAGAAAAAACCTTTCAAACCAAAATGAAAATAAGTTGCTTATTCACTTTAAAACCCAAACTTGTTTAAAATTAACTGTCAGTTGTAAACTGAGATTTACTCTAACAATTTCCCTTGATAAGTTGAGAATGAATGAAATGAAGAATTATTAATATTTGAGTCTCTATGTTGCTCATATAGCTGTTTCTTTAAGGACCAGTATTTGGTTCCTATGTCCTAGGACTCCTTCCATGGTAAAGAGGAGTCAGTGACATCTGTATCCTTTTTCTACATTCCAGAATTTTTCAGTTTGTATTTTCTTTAATGACATAGCCCATGTCCATGACCCAATTACTCTATTTGTCCAATAGGTATGATTTTGCCTAATCCTGTCCTAATCCACAGAGATATTTCAGGAAAATGAGTCCTACTACATTGAGCCTTAAAGAAATGATCGTGTCTAAATAAAACATTTTCACATAAAGAAAAATATTTTCCAAACTTATTAATTGTATCGAGGTATGAACTGGTACCCCAAAGTATGCTATTTGACCTTTCTGGTAGAGATGCTTTATCAGTTTCTAATCATGTCAGTTGTAAGAGAGAGAACCTGTCTGTGGCAAATGGTGTCCCATAAATGACTTCTCAAGGCTTGTCCTGGGAACTAGCAAGTCAGGACACTTTATTCCTAGTGTTTCTTTGCATTTGTATTCCAAATCTCCCAGCTGCTTTAGTGTCTTTTTATTGTGCGACAAGATGGGACACTTTAGCTCATGTTTGAAATGACAGAAGCTTACGTTTGAGTTCCCAGAAAAAGAAAGACTTAATTAAGCATTTCTAATTAAAAGCATCAGAGATTAGTCTGACTAGGGTGTGAGTTAACAGGAACTCATTATTGGCCTAGAAATCTACCCAGAAACTATTTGCATGAGAATTTGGCAGCTTAGAGTGGGAGGGCCTGTGGCCATGGTTCGTCTTAACATGTTATGTTAAGGCATCTTAGATTTCACTTTAAAATTTCTTCTTCTGGCCAGGCATGGTGACTCATGCCTATAATCCCAGCACTTTGGGAAGCTGAGGCAGGAGGATTGCATAATGCCAAGAGTTTGAGACCAGCCTGGGCAACATAGTGAGACCTCATCTTTACAAAAAAATAAACGAATTATATTAGCTAGGTATGGTGGCATGTGCCTGTAGTCCCAGCCACTCGAGAGGCTAAGGCAGGAGGATCACATGATCCCAGGAGTTCCAGGCTGCAGTGAGCTGTGATTGTACCCCTGCACTCCAGCCTGGGCAATAGTACGAGATCCTGTTTTAATCAACCAATCAATCAATCGTTTTAAAAAAAGGTTCATAAAATTTCTTCTGACTTACTGTTGATTGATACCTACTAAAAAAAAGTTTTTATGAATATGAATTTAGGTTGTACTGCTGAAATAACCTCAATCAATGCCATGTCACCAATATCTCCTTTTATTTTAGGGCAATTCTTTTTCTTAAACCAAATTCCCAGCTTAAGCAACAAAATTCAAAAGCTGAACTGCTAGAAATTTGCTCCTAACTGTGCCTTCCTTTATTGAGTAGCTACCATGTACTAAGAAGCATGGTATGAGGAAATGGTATATAAAGAAAAGTCTAAACAAATGGACAGTAAATGCACACAGATCCTCAACGAAACCAGTACTCAAAGAGCAGATTAAAGCAACAGTAGGGAGGAGCACCTACTGTGTAGCATGATATAGCAATGAACAAAACATTTTTATTTACTTACACACATACACACCTGTGTGCGTTAGATGGTAATAAGTACTAATAAGTACTGTGGATACTAAAATAGGAAATGGAGATAGGAGTGGTATGAGAGGCAGAGTTTTGGAGCCCAGTCTTCACTCCCATCAGTGCGGGAAACTAGGTGTGGGGCGATTGTTGCACATCACATGGTGCACCTGGGTGATCTGTTGCCATGGTCATGTGGAGAGAGGGGACGTGAAAACAAAGGGAACCTTGCCTTTCCATATTAACGTTCTGACTCTGTAGAAACACACTGATGTGGATCCTGGGCTGGCAGTGTCAGCCTCTGGTCTAATTGGGAAAAGTTTGCTGTCTGTAATAATGGGCTGGAAGCCAATTCATATCTGACTGCATGTGTGGCCACATACATGTCTGTGTATTTGGGAAGAGAAAATGTATCTTTAGAACTTATCACTAGAAATATTGTTTCTACATTTGGGGAAGAAAACCCCTTTTTATTACTTTTCATTAATACCCTCTTCTATCTCCACACTCTGCCCCTTCAAACAAACAAACACAGTTTAAATACTAGGCTGTCAAATTTTCTATGCATGAGAAGGGTGCCTGCCTTTTTCCTCCCTCCCTCTCTCTTTCTCTCTCATGCACACACATATACACATGACCATAGTTTCAGATCAGATTTCTACATACTGTTTTACTTTTAATTTATTAGAAGGGAAAATTCTTTCTTGTGGCTGAATCTTTTTGCACCCTAAATTTTTCTAAAGTCCGTTTTTATGACTAAGCTATAAATCTCTAAAAATAGAGATTTACAGTGGAAATGTTGACTGCTTTGTATTATGTCAGGTCAAAATGTATAGCTAATTGGTGTGCATTTGTTCATGTATATGTCATGAGCCAGGATTATGTTTTAGCCCAGTGACCACACACGGGGCAGATAGGTGTGGTCCAGTTCAGATATATGTTAATGTTTTCTTTGTTTATGGTAAATTAGAATAGTACAAGGCATTGGTTTGGAAACGTATGTGGGCAAGGTAGGCATTTAGGATTTATAGACCTTTACTTAGCCAGTATTGCCCCTATCTTTCCTCCACCATATCGACGTATATCCACTAGGGGACATAAGAGTATACCTACTGGAAGATAGAATGAAAGCCTGACTAAATTAAAATTTAAACACAATAGTCTCATGTTTATGATAACATGTGAAAAGATGCATTTTTTAGTTTCATGATGCATAAAGAAGTTATATATTTTGTTTAAACTTTAATCAGTCATCACCAGAAACTTTTTAAGGCAGGATCGGTATCTTATGTTGATAATTATGGAATGAGAACCAAACAAGCAGCTAACTAGGAAGCTTGTGTTATCTAACTGCATGATCTTTTTCATTAACCAAGTTCCCATGTGGTCTACTGAAGCTATGCTGAGAGTAATTCTGGCTTTGCAAATTACTTTATACAAAAAAGAATTACCTTTTAGGGTCTTGGAGGTAAGACATCTGGGGAGGACATCTCCTATCAGATTCCAGTAGACATAAATCAGAGTGTTCTATATTTTGTACCCCAGCCACCTGCTCTAGTGTTATGAAACCCAAGAGAGAGGTGTAGTTAAGGGCATTGCTGTTCCCTTCTAAACTGATTATCTAGCCACCAGTTTAGAAACTTAGGTTGTATTTTTCTTTACTTATAATTCTTTTTTAAGGTATAATCTACATAGAGAAAAATGCAAAGATTTTAAGTGATACGATCTTCATTGACAATTTTTGCCTATTAGTTGTAGCATGTATTTCTCTAACATTTAATGTAAGTATTGATATAGATGAATTAAGCTCTACAATTCTATTTGCTTTCTATTTGTCCCATCTGCTTTTTGGTCCTCTATTGTTCTTTTTCTGCCTTATTTTGACCAAAAATTAAATAATTTTTAGTTTTCCATTTTAATTCTATTGACTTTTCAAGCTATATTTCTTTTCATTTTTTATTGGTTACTCTAGGAATTACAATATATATTCACACCTTTTCACAGTCTACAGTGTCTAATATTATAACACCTCACCACCTTCCTTTTTTGTGCTATTGTTTTCATATATATATGTAAAAATCCCAAACTACCATGTTATAAATTTTGCTTTAAGCAGTCATATGTCTTCTAAGTAAAATTAGAACACACATACACACACGTACACACACAGCAACCTCAAACTCCTGGGCTCAAGCAATCCTACTGCCTCAGCCTCCCAAGTAGCTGGGACTACAGGCGTGCGCCACCATGCCCAGCTGATTTTTTCTATATATTTTTAGCTGTCCAATTAATTTCTTTCTATTTTTGGTAGAGACGGAGTCTCGCTCTTGCTCAGGCTGGTCTCGAACTCCTGAGCTAAAACGATCCGCCAGCCTCGGCCTCCCAGAGTGCTAGGATTACAGGCGTGAGCCACCGTGGCCAGCCTTGACTCAGGTTTTATGTTACTTGCAACCACAATAATCCTAATTGACCCAAAGATACTTGGCCTCCAGCCACATTCAGAAGAGTGGGAAAGTCACCCAGTTGTCCAGAAAAAGGCAAGCACTGAGACTGTTTGTGTTGAAAATGAAAATTTGCCAACCATTGTTAGTGTGAATACCTAGGTATGTATGGGAAGGGAAGAGGATGGGAGTGGAGTGGGGACATGTTTGCATGGGGCAGACACAGAGAGGAAACTCACAGTCACCCCAGCTGCCTGGAACAAGGCTGAGTATGGATTTGAATATATTGAGGGCCAAGAGCTATGCCATTGGATCTTTTCCTGGGAGACACCTTGGCTCATGCCCTCTTTGGGAGATCCCTGTTGGCCATTGTGGGACTTGCTTCCACCACAGACCTGCATCATTTGACCAATTGGAAAAGACAGGTTGTCAACAGCGACACCATGTGGCTATGAGATGCAATGGGGATAGTAGACAACTCAGACTCCAGGCCTTCCTGTCAGATGTATGGAAGGTGGATTTTCCTTTAGGAATTTTCCATCACTTAACCCCCTGTAAGTTTTTTGAAAATGGTGGGAAGGTATCCTAGTTTTAGATTTCAAATGTATTAAGCTGAGAAATAGAAGACTGAGTTGATTTCCTTTTGTAGAAAAAAAAAGAGCAGTGATCATATTTGTGTACCATGGAACCATTTTTTTTTTTAACCTGTGTATCAGGGTGCAAGAAAATTAAGCTTGAAGATGCCAAAGCAAAAATATTTACATTTTATACTCGTTTTGAAAATATGCTAATGGTTTCCCATCCCCTCCTAGTTAAAGTCCCAGCACCTTAGCACATCTCCTAAAGCCTTTCTCTCTCTGCCTCTCTGATGATGCCACACTCTCCTCGGATTCCTCAGGAAGCCTTTGGTAAGTTCCACTATATTCGTTAATGCTTTGGGTGTTAGGCCTGTGGTATTGGGGGAGGGGCAGATATGAATTCTACCCAAGGGGCACAGGTTTAATTACAGCAAAAATAATTTTTGAAATAGAAGGTTTACTGAGCATTTGTTAACTAAGCATTATACTAAAGTGCTTTGGAGTCATTACCTTATTTAATTTGCACAAGGAATATTCTCTAAATACCTTTCCTCCCTGTATTGCTGAACTTACTTACAGTTCAGAATCATTCTTAAGTTATCTAGAGAGATAACTAGAGAGGTTTGTAGCCTTCCATCTTGGCTGCACATTGGAATCACCTGGGGAGCCTTACAAACTTGTACCCATCAAGAGCTTTCAGAGCTCCGCAGGTGACTCTAATGTGCAGGGTTGCGTCCCACGGGCCTAGAAGACTTCAATGACAGCCTGAGGTAATCCTCCTCTGATCACTCCTATCACACGGAATCAAGTTCGGAGCGTATACCTATCTCCCTAACTAGACTTTGAGCATCTTCAGTCAGCTACCTTTGCATTTCTAAAGTCCGATATAGGGCCTGACACTTTGTAGGTGTGGAAAATGCTGAATGGGAGGGTGAAATGTCATCAATGCACACTTTTTGGGGTCTTCTAAATGCCAGCCGCTGTAGCCCTCAGCCAGGTCTGGAACATACGGAACATGCTGACTGGTCTCCAGCAAGAGCCCTCAGTCATGGTGGAGGAGGGCGCTGTAGAGAGGGCAGTCGATGGTCATTTTCACGTACGGCCACAAACATGCATTTCTGATGTTTTCCAGGTAAATGAGACTCCCTGTTAAGCGACAAAGCACCTACAAGGGCAGAGCGCCCCTGCGACTAGCTAGCGTGCTGACGCCTGCCTTGGTGCTAAGCCCCGCCCCCGGAAGCGCAGCCAACCAGAGGGCGAGGGGCGCTTCCAGCCTCCCGGTGCAGCCGGAGACAATCGCTCGGGACGTTCGGAGGCAGAGCAGGGGCCGGCCCTCGACGCGCTCGGGCTCGATTGGCCAACCTCCCTCAGCCGCTGTAACGGTCGCGGAGGCGGGGCCCGAGCTGAGCCGCGCCGGGCTGGGCGGGCTGCTGCTGGGAGGCGGCGTCTGAGGAAGGTGAGTGGCGCTCCGGGCTCACAGGGTCATTGGCTAGAAGCCCCTTCCTGCCAGGACTTGGCCTCACCTGGGCCCTGGAAAGAGTCGGAGTGATTTTTGTCAGGGTCCGCAGGAGCAGCCGCCTAGGACAGGTTCGCGCTAATTAAAAATCCCTGTGTAAGGTTTGGGGTTCGGACAGTCCTGGTTCGGCTCCCCAGCCTTTGCTCTTTTGCTTCTCATTTAAGGGCTCAGGGCCTCAGTTTCTTTGTTTAATAAAGCTGGTAGTTCTTGTGAGGGCTAAATGAGGCTGGAAGTATAAAGATTTTCTTATTTATGGTAGATTCAGTTCTTTCTTAGGAACATTAAATAACAAGTTGGCATATTTTTAGAATAGAGCTTTTGCTTTAATAAAGAATAGAAACTTGGAAAGCATTACGTGTTCATATATTACAGTAATTTGAAATATATACTTCTTGAGAAAGCTTAGTTTTTGGTGTGACTCACTTGAGAAAGAACAGTTACTGGCCATGGTTTATTTCCAGCTTGCCCCCCAATAGTAGTTAAAAATAATTGAATTTTAATGTATGGTGCATATTACGGGGGCTTCAGACCTTTAAAGGGCAATTTGATTAAAAGACTCTTGGGAAATCTGGAAAGTGCCAGAAGATAAAATTGTGGTTTTGCTTTTCTCTGCTTGGCTTTCTATGCCATGTACAAACCAACTCCTACCCACCAACCCCACTCCCACAGTGTTACTTTAAGTGCGTGCGTTGTGACACTAATTAAAGCTATATAGCTTCTGCGCTAGCCCTAAGAAGCATTTGGTCTTTCCTGTGATTTTCAAAATTGCTGTGTCCTGTCACAGCCTGTAGCCGGGAAATGCTGCTGAAACTGTTGGCACATTTCACAGAAAGGACCTCTGAAAAGGAGGGCTTGATTACAGGTGCAAATGAGTAGTAGTTTTCTTCCTGCTTTTGCTTTTGTGATCAGTGGTAGTTTGAGACTGCCTAGCAAATGAGAATGTCCTATCTTTGAAGCCAGAATTGATGAGAGATGTTGTTAGATTTGGATACCCAGCTAAAAGTTTCAACAAAACAGTGGAGAGGAAAGATGAGGGGAAAGAAGAGAAGGGAGGAGCTATTTGATGGTGAGCAATGGAGGCCAATAGCAGTTACTTCAGTTGCTCCTGCTTTCTTTCAGTGATAACCAGTACCACAGGTGTCTGCTCAGGGACTAACACAAGACCATTCTTACTGAGAGGTTGAACATTTCAAGATTTTGGTCTGTTTATCTTTTTGAAACCTAGATGAAGATCCAGTGTGGGACAGGAGACTCACTGAGTGATCATTTCATTGAGATCAACTTGAATGACCAGGTGTAAAGTGCAAGAGTAATATGCTATGACTGAGGTATGTCTAATGTGACAGATGACTCTAGATGTTGGGAGGCCGTGGAAAGAACCTAATATTTATTGCATACTGTACTAGGTACATTATATATATATTCCCTTTTGATCTCCTGATAATCCTCAGTAAGGGAACTAAAGCTCAGAAAGTTAACTAAGTAACTACTTAAAATAACACAGCTCTAATCACTGCTTCTGTCCTTCTGTGTGCCAGACACTGCTGTATGTTCTCTCTATATTAACTCTCCTAATCGTCACCATAACCCTGTGAGCTAAGAACTTTTATTATCCTCATTTTGTGATGAGGAAATTTAAGCATAGAGAGATTAGTACTGTCCTGGCTATGTGACAGAATCCATGATTCAAACCCAGGCAGTCTAACTGCAGAGCTATACTGATTTGAGTATCCCTTATCCAAAATGCTTGGAACCAGAGTGTTTCAGATTTTGGATTTTTTTGATTTTGGAATATATGCATATACATCATTATAATAGTTATCTTGGGGATGGGACCTAAGTCTAAACACAAAATTTGTCTGTTTCATATACATATAGCCTAAAGATAATTTTATATAATGTTTTTAATAATTCTGTGCATAAAACAAAGTTTTGACTATGACCTGTCACATGAGATCAGATGTGGAATTTTGTACTTGGGGCATTATGTCAATATTCAAAAAGTTTCATATTTTGGATTTTTTTTTTTTTTTTTTTGAGGCAGTGTCTCCCTCTGTTGCCTGGTCTAGAATGTGGTGGTGTCATCATAGCTCACTGCAATCTCAAACTCCTGGGCTCAAGCAATCCTCCTGCCTCAGCCTCCTTAGTAGCTGGGATTATGGGCACGCGCTACCATGCCCAGCTATTGTTTTTATTTTTTGTAGAAATAAGGTTTCACTATGTTACTCAGGCTGGTCTTGAACTCCTGGCCTCAAAGGATCCTCCTGCCTTGGCCGCCCAGAGTGCTAGGATTACAGGTGTGAGCCACACAGCCAGCCTTGATGTTTAGATTAGGGATGCTCAACCTGTACTAGCCTTTTTTGGTATTTCCTTCACTTTTGATTTTTTACTATTTAACAGAATCTTTTCATTGTACAATTTATCATCAATAAAACAAAACATGCATACCAAATGTATGCTTAATGAATTATTATAAGACAATACCACCCAAGTATGTCAGAGCCCCTCTTTGTGCTATCCCAATCACAACTCCTAGGCTCCCATTTGGTTGACATTCTTCTGGCTTTTATAGTATTCTCTTTATAGTATTCTCTTCCCTGTATTTTTAAAGAATTTTTATCGTAAATATATAGTCTTACACACTATGTTATAGTCTTGTGTATTAAAAAAATTTTAAATTCTTAATCTATAGGTTTTCTCTCCATTTCTTGTCCTTACAATTTATCTGATTAAGAACTGGGGTCATTCGACCTGTGTATTTCCTGCAGTTTGGATTTTGCTGATAACATACTCATGTATATTTCAGTATGTTCCTCTGCCTTGGGCAGGAGTGGGGAACATTTTCATGTTGGAAGACCTCATTAATTTAGCTGCAATCAAATTAGGCCACATTCAAAAAACTTCAGTACACTTAAAAATATACACTATTTCGTAAAAATCTACTATGTACTTATTTCAAAAAATGAAAACTATTGGTTAATTTTAAAGTTAGCTAACCCTTTAATGACTTTGTTGTGTCTGCTTTTTACTGGCATTTGAAAATTTGATTGCAGCATGGATGTCTGCAGTTTCAGTTGATCCTCTAGATGGGTAATAGTCATTTGTAATCTTAAGGGCGTCTTGATTTGGGTTAGGTAGGAGAATGTAGATTTGCAGCAATAAGTGGTTGAAAAGCAAGAAAGCATTTTTCAGACATGTTGCGGAAGGTGTGGGTATTCTGCATTTTTCCGTATTTTAATTGGATCTTTCTTAGCGTCAAACGATGATTTTAAAATGTCATCTACTGAGAGTTCAATCAATTCCATCTCTGGTTCTTTAGGTACTTTCCTGATATCAACAAGATGAGGCTGAAATGCTAATTTGAGTGTGATCTCATGATTCTCAAACTCAGTGAATTTTTCATTGTATTCTCCAGTTAATCAGTCTATAACAGCTGTGTATTCTTCAAATGATTTGCATATATCATCTTGCTCATCAGTGACCTTTGCTAACTAGGGAAAATATTCGTCTCAAATTTCCTTTTGAAGAAGTGTTTTGAAAAAAGATAGCTTTTTTGGAAATACTTGGATTTTTTTTTTACCACATATCATATATAGCCTTAGTTTTACCTTGCAAAGAAATACTCAGGTCATTTTGATTTGACATATCACACAGAAATGCTGCATTCCTATAGAAATCTTCTTTCAATAATTCACATCTGTTCTTCATAGAATTTATCTGTTCTCTCAGAGATAAATTTTTGGTTAATACCTGTCCCTGTGATAACTAACACACTTTAGAATGATATGGCAAATCCACACTGAATACCTCATCATTCAGCTTTAGCATGTTACAAAACTGATTTTATACTTGTGGCAGGAGTGGGGAATGCTCAAAAAATTCGTATTTGGAGCATTTTGGATTTTTTTTTGAGGCAGTGGCTCCCTTTGTTGCCTGGTCTAGAATGCAGTGGTGTCATCATAGCTCACTGCAACCTCAAATTCCTGGGCAGAAGCTATCCTCCTGCCTCAGCTTCCATGTTACATTTGCAGGTATATAGTTAACAATACTTAAAACTTGTTGCTAAGTGTCACTTAACGTAGTAGCTTTAGCACAGAGATTTTGCTAATGCAATATACAATGAAAAGAAATGAGAGTATCTGGCTCTGTTAATACTTTTCTTTTTATCTGTGGAATAAACCCTTCATGTTTTCCTGGCATGGAAGGTGCACCGCCTATACATATACTCACTAAATTTATCAAATTCAG
This sequence comes from Avahi laniger, assembly GCA_963575035.1. Classification (NCBI taxonomy): domain Eukaryota; kingdom Metazoa; phylum Chordata; class Mammalia; order Primates; family Indriidae; genus Avahi; species Avahi laniger. Next base: position 3,928 of record CAUYSK010011155.1, on the reverse strand, counting down.
TCCAACTTCATGACATTTGTCTTGAAAATTGTTGAAGACATCTATTCCCTGTGTTCTGTTCGCAAGAGTGCCCAGAGTGAGTAACTCTTTGTAGGACAGAAAATCTTCTATTATGATCAAAATGAAATACAAAACCTGTGCCAAGTCAGTAGTGTCAGTTGATTCATCCAAAGTGGTTGAGTAATATATATTTTCCTTTTGAAGTATTGCATGAAGTTGTGTTAAGTCGAAGGCTAATTCATGCTGCTGATCAGTTATGTTTCTCCTTGAAAGAGGCAGTTGTTTGTACTTTGAAACTTTATTGGGCTCTAAATATCCTACAACTTCAATAATTGTGAACTTCTTTCAAAATTCCTTTATCACTTAATGGCTTCCCTTTTTTCCTGAGCATATAAGCTACCTTATAAGTTGCTTCAGTAGCATTATTTCCAGGTCTTATTGCTGCTTGAAAGAATTGTCTTTGCTTTTTCTTTTCATTTTTTAATTTCTGGAATACAACCTTTCCTGCCTCTCCCTCTAATTTAAAATATTTGTGGTCCTTATGAGTTTTATAATGCTGATGAGCATTGAATTTTTTTAATGTCAATATTGCAGTATCACAAAGCAAGCAAATCATCTTATCTTTAGCAGAAACAAGATAATATTGCAATTCCCAATCCTCATTAAAAAATCTGTTTTCTTTCTTCAGTGAAGACCAGTGTTCCCTTGGTCTTCTTTGACATGTTGGGCTATTAAGCAGACAGAATTAAAAAATACCATCTGGCTGTGAAACTATTCACAAATTACACTTCAAATAGAAACACAGTGTACTGTTGTCCAAAAGCTAGTAACAGACTGGTGTATTCCACTCCCCCAAACTCTTGTCAACCAGCCTCCTGTGGTAGTGGTGCCAGTCAGGCAGGGGAAATTAGAACTAAATCAAGAGCACAGCAGCTATCAATTTAGCCCTTATGGTTTACTAATGTTCTAATTGTGCCAATTAGATTAAATTATGGGGTATCCCCCAAATCTAAGAAAAAGGGACATTAGAGGGAGAAGCAACAGTAAGGTCATGTAGCCTAGTAGGTTGGGAGAAGAAACAGTTCGGTTTGACTGGAGCCTAGAGTGAATGTTAGGAGAGTGGCAAGAAATGAGGACAGAGAACTTGGTAGGGTCACATCAGGAATTGCCTTTATGTACCAAGTTTAATGAGGATTATTTTCATTGAAACTTATTTTATTTTTTAGTATTTTAAATACATTCATTTTAAAAATATAAAAGACAAAAATGTATTAATAAAAAGATTTGTTCTATAAAATTTGGATTCAGTCAAAAGGCTGCACTTAAGGACTTAGAAGGCCACATGTGGCCTTAAGTTTGCAGGTTTGCAGTTTCCCACCCCTGGCCTCGGGTAATTCCTGTACATTGTTAGCTGGATCCAAGTCTGGATCAGACTCAGATTAAATCGTTTGACAGTACTTTGGGAGATGTTTAGCATGATGTCTCATTGTGTGTCTCTTTGTGATCTCAGCAGCTATTGATACTTGATAACTAAATTCATTCACTGAGAGTTGTAGAATATTCTATCATTTTTTTTTCATTTATTACTTGGAACACTAATCCCTTCATCTATCATTGGGAATACCTAGCAGTATAATTCACATAGGAAAGCCAGGATAAATGCTTGATTCTTTCCTTTTATTTACCAATTTTCAAGAAATGAATTGGTTCCTTGTCTTCTGAAGGCAGTTCTCTTTTTAAAAAATCTAGATTTACTATAAACTCATGAACATATTTCATAGGTTTCAGTTCATTGCAATTATTCCCATTATTGAAGCTCATTATCTCATCCTTGGCCAGTGGAAGCTTATTCAAGTCTACCCTTTTTAATAGGACCCTAGTAGTTTCTGATAGCTTCCTTGTTATCTGGTATCCTGAACAATTCTGTTCCGGATCTGAAATCAGCCATTTCTTTAAGATGCCCTGGTTGCTTTTAGTGAGAAACAGTATTTCAAGATCACTAGCTGTATACTAAGGATCCTGAGTCAGTCACTGTTTTAGGCTTTTCAGTAGACAGCTAGGATACCTGTATCTATCTATAGGCACATATGTTTAAAGATACCTGATGTCTTCTTCCAATTCAAAACGAGAATACAAAGCTTTTACTTAACAACTTCTCTGTCATACCTGTAACTCCTTTTTTCTATACTGAGAATCCTGGTTCTCAAGAATATAGAAAATAATAGAATATGCCATATTACTCATTTGTTTTATTCCATATTATACATACAACAGTTTCAGAACTATATTTCTGATATCACCATCAATATGACTACTGAAAATATTAAAAAGTTTTTTGCTTATTTTCTTCCCTCTTCTCCCTGACCTTTTTTTTTTTTTTTTAAGAGGGTTTTGTTGCCCAGGCTAAAGTACAGTGGTGCATTCACAGCTCACTGCAGCCTCCAACTTCTGGGCTCAAGCCCAACTTCCTGGCTCAGCCTCCTGAGCAGCTGGGACTACAGGTGTGCCCCACCATGTCTGGCTAATTTATTTATTTATTTATTTTTGTATAGACAGAGTCTTGCCATGTTGTCCAGGTTAGTCTCAAACTCCTGGCCTCAAGCCGTCTTCCCTCCTCAGCCTCCCAAAGTGTTGGGATTGTAGGCGTGAGCCACCGAGTTCAGTCTCCTGACCTTTTTAAATGGTTGTATGCTACCTGCATTGCCAGAACATATAGCCATTTCATGTTCTTCTTTTTCCCTCATAACTTTCATTTACTCTTAGTTCTACAGATATATTTAATTTTTACCAGCAGTGTTTTTGTTGAGGGTCCCTCTAGGCATTTTGGTTACCTGAAGCTAATTCTTTGTGAGATTCCTAAGGAAGGAATATTCTCCTGAGTTCTTGCATGTTGATAAAAGTTTGTGCTTTTTATTCTTGAAAGTCGATTTTGCTAATAGAAACTCTTTGACTCACACTTCTTCTTGAGTTTCTTAAATATTAATACATTACTCCTTTTTCTTCTGGCATAAAACATTGGTATCAAAGTCAGATGATAATCTAATTCTTCTTCCACTTATAAATCATGTGAGTTTTTTTCCCTAGATGACCAAAAAATTTTTTCTTTTTCGTTAAATGTGAAATGATTTTATTAGAATATGTCTTGATGTTGGTTGTTCTGGGCCAGTAGTCTCAGGCACTTGATATGTTCTTTCCATATGTAATTTCATGTCTTTTTTTTTAATTTCAGGAAAGCTTTATTTTTTAAACAGCTTTACTGAGATATGTTAGGTCATTAAATATGAAATGTTCAATTTCGAATTAAAAGTTTAGTTTATTATGTCTCAAACAAGAAGCAGTACAATTAATGAAAGTATGCACCTAAACGATTGACACAGTTTTACCTTCTTAACGTTAGCTCGCGTATGCCAGCAGCAAAGAAGCCTGGAGAGCCAATGGCAAGAAAATCATGAAAGGCATTTTTCTATACCTTGTTAAGAATTGAATATTTTTTCTTGCAAGAAATGGTCCAAAGTCTGGAAGAAGTGGTAGTCATTTGGTGCAAGGTCTGGTGAATACAGTGGATGACAGTTTCCAAGTCCAGCTTCTGTAGTTTGGGCAGCATTGTTTTTTGTGACGTGGTCTTGCAAGAGGATTGGCCTGTCTCTGTTGACCAATCTTGGCTGCTTAATCGCAAGTATCATCATCATTTTATCCAACTGGTTGCAGTTTATCCAACTGTCATTGATTGACCAGGGTTCATAAAGCTGTAGTGGATAATACCAGCACTGGACCACCAAACAGACAGCATTAGCTTTTTTTGATGAATATTTGGTTTTGGACTATGTTTCAGCACTTCATCTTTATTCCAGCCGTCATGCCAAATGCTTTCAATTGTCAAAAAGAATCCGTTTTTCATCACATGTAATAATTCATTGTAGAAATGGTT
>CAUYSK010011154.1:0-14147 GCA_963575035.1 Avahi laniger | reverse complement strand
CCTGAAACAAGAAAGGGGAATACAATTATAAAATGTGCGTGGAATGTTTTTTCATTTGTTTGTGTCATCTGTGACTTCTTTCATCAGCATTTTATAGTTCTCCTTGTAGAGATCTTTCATCTCCTTGGTTAAGTATATTCCTAGGTATTTTTTTTCTTTTCAGTTATTGTAAATGGCATTGAGTTCTTGATTTGACTCTCAGCTTCACTGTTATTAGTGTATAGAAATGTTACTGATTTGTGTACATTAATTTTGTAGCCTGAGACTTTACTGAATTCATTCGTCAATTCTAAGAGTTTCTTGCAGAAATCTTTGAGGTTTTCTAGATATAAGATCATATTGTCAGCAAAAAGCAATAGCTTGACCTCCTCTTTCTGATTTTGTACCCTTAATTTCTTTCTCTTCCCTGAATGCTCTGACTAGGATTGGTAAGAATCAACATTGTTAAAATAACCATACTTCCCAAAGTGATTTACAGATTCAGTGCAATCCCCGTCCAAATACCAATATCATATTTTGCAGTTCTAGAAAAAATAATTCTACATTACATTTGGAACCAGAAAACGGCCTGAATAGACAAAGCAATCTTAAGCAAAAGGAACAAATATGGAGGTATCACATTATGAGACTTCAAACTACTACAAATCTGTAGTAACCAAAACAGCATGGTATTGGCACACACACACAAAAAAGACAGATAGACCAATGGACCAGAACAGAAACCTGGGACATAAAATCATTGACATACCGCTAATCTTTGACAAAGCAGACAACAATATACACTGGGGAAAAGAATCCCTATTCATAAATGGTGGTGGGACAACTGGATAGCCACATGCAGAAGAAAGAAACAGGATCCATATCTCTCATCACTTACAAAAATTAATTCAAGATGTATAACCATCTTAAATGTAAGGCATGAAACCATAAGAACTAGAGAAGAAAATGTTGGAAAAAGTCTTCTAGATATCGACCTAGACAAAGAATTTATGAAGAAAACCCCAATGGCAATCATAGCAACAATGAAAATAAATAAATGGGACTTGATTAAATTACAAGGCTTTTGTATAGCGAAGGAAATAATTAATAGAGCAAATAGACAATCTACACAATGGGAGAAAATATTTGGTACCTATACATTCAATAAAGGGCTAATAACCAGAATCTACAACAAACACAAGCAAATCAACAAGAAAAAAACAATCGATACTATTAAAAAGTAGGCAAAAGACAAGAACAGAAGCTTTTCAAAAGAAGATAGTCAAATGGCCAATAAACATATGAAAAAATGCTCCATGTCACTAATTATCAAGGAAATGCAAATTAAAACTACAATATGATATCACCTTACCCCAGTCAAGATAGCTATTATTAAAAAGTCGACACTGTGGGAGGCCGAGGTGGGAGGATTGCCTGAGCTCAGGAGTTCGAGACCAGCCTGAGCAAGAGCGAGACCCCATCTCTACTATAAATAGAAAGAAATTACCCAAACAATTACAAATAGAAAAAAAAATTAGCTGGGCACAGTGACGCTTGCCTGTAGTCCCAGCTACCCAGGAGGCTGAGGCAGGAGGATCGCTTGAGCCCAGGAGTTCGAGGTTGCTGTGAGCTAGGCTGATGCCACGGCACTCTAGTCCAGGCAGCAGAGTGAGACTCTGTCTCAAAAAAAAAAAAAAAGTCAAAAAGCAATAGATGCTGGCATGGATGTAGAGAGAAAGGAATGCTTATACACTGTTGGTGGGACTGCAAATTAGTACAAACTCTATGAAAAAGTGTGGAGACTCCTCAAAGAACTAAAGGTAGATCTACCATTCAATCCAGCATTCCCACTACTGGATATTTACTCAAAGGAAAAGAAGTCATTTTAACAAATAGACACCTGCGCTCAAATGTTTATTGCAGCACAATTCACAATTGCAAAGATGTTGAATCAACACAAATGTCCATCAGTTCATGAGTGGTTTAACAAAATGTGGTATATGTATACTATGTAATACTACTACTCAGCCATAAACAAGGATGACTTAATATCTTTTGCAACAATGTGGATGGAACTGGAGATCATTATCCTAAGTGAAATATCTAAAGAATGGAAAAACAAACACCACATGTACTCGCTATTAAATTAGAACTAATCAGTTAGCATATATGTGCATAGAGGGAAGTAAAACTCAATGAAAATCAAACAGGGGGGAGGAAGGGATGGGCAAAAACCTACCTAATGGGTACAATGAATACTATCTGGCTAATGAGCAAATTTATAATCCTGACTCAAGCATTATAAAAGTGACCCTTGTAATCAAAAACATTTGTACCCCATAATACTTTGAAATAAAAAAAATGAAAAAATAAAAAAATAGGTATCTCAGGTGAAAACATACTCAATTTCACTATTAACCAATATGAAACACAGAGAGTGATTCCATACAGGTTGGAAATATAATTGAAGAAAGAAAAAGAAATTTCTCAAAATTCTACTATACTAACTAAAATGAACATGAATCCAGTAAAAGAGAAACACAAAATACTGAAATGAGAGATTTCAAATCTACTGAAATATATTTGAACCAAAATTATATTATTTGGGAATTAATAAATAAATCAGAAGCAATGAGGTGTAGAATAGATGCACTCGATTACAGTTATGCTGATATAAAGGAAAGATACGAAAAAATAAAATTATTTGAGAAAATCTAAAAAAATGATAAAAGAAATAAAGTTAAAGAATATTTTGCATTGTACTCTGGAGAGAATATAAAAAAACATAACAATATTATATTTAATTACAGAGTTAAAAAAGAGAGACCTTGGCAATGAAAAATAAATGATTGTAAGGTAGAAAATCTATCAAATTCTCAGACCTCTCAAAGGCCATACTCAATTCTAGGAGACAATTAAGCAACAGTGCCCTGAGGCAAAGTACTGTTAATAATATTCTTAAAATCTGTGATCTAATAATACTATGCCAAGCCTAGATTCCTACCTGATATAAAGGAAGATGGCAGACCTTCTCTAAAACATGGAGGAACCTGAGAAAGCAAATATCCATAAGTCCTTCTTAAAGAAACTACATTAACACAAAATCCATGCCTTTCAGAGGCAAATCAAAATAGAGTACTTTAAAAATGCAGAAGTCCTTGTAGCAGGATTTACAATGGCCATTTAATGCAATTAAGAATGAACTAACACTAAGCAACTATACATTATAAATGGAAAAATTGAGAATCATAAAAATCTAAACAATGCAAAATTGTTTGTAAATAGCTCTTGATTTTGAAATGGTTTAACATTTATAAGTAGTTGTAGCAACAGTACAGAGTTACAACCTACTCTTTATCCAGCTTCCTGTCATGTTATACATAATCAGTAAATTACTAAAAGCAGAAAATTGACAGGAGTATAATACTATTAAACACATATAACACTACGGTTTGAATGATGGTATCTGTTCTGAAATTCATGTTGAAACTCAATTCTCTATGCAAAAGTATTAAGAGGTGTGGCCTTTAGGAGATGAGTGAACTGTGATTGTTCCATCCTTATGCATGAGACTACATGCCCTTAAAAAAAGGCTTGATGGAAGGAGGCCCCCTTTTGTGACCCTTCTGTCCTTTCTACCATGTGAGAACACAAGGTTCCCCCACCTCATGGGATGCAGGAACAGGGTGCCATCTTGAAAGCAAAGAGCAGCCTCACCAGACTGTAGACCTGCAAGTACCTCAATCTTGGACTTCCCAGCCTCCAGAACCATGAGAAATTAATTTCTATTGTTTATAAAATTACCAAGATTGTGGCATTTTATTATATTCACACAAAGGGACTAAGACACAAACAATTCAGATTTCATCAATTTACTCTTGTACTCTGTGTAAGTTTAATTTCAAAAATTTTATCACATGTATAGAAGTTACAATCATTACAATCAGGATTCAGAATTGTTCTATTACCACAAAGCAACTCTCTCATATTATTCCTTAATAATCACACACCCTTCCCCCAACCCTAACTCACGACAACAACAAATATTTTCCTCATCACTCCATTTCTATTAATTTGAGGATTGTTATATGAGTGTAATCATATAGTATATAGATCCTTGAGGTTGCCTTCTCCCCTATACTTCCCAGAATAGTGCCCTTAAAAGTCATTTAAGTTATGGCACCAAGAGTTGTATCGATATTTTGTTTCTTTTTTTGTTGAGTAGTATTGTATCATACAGATGTACCAAGTTGAAGGAAATTTGGGTTGTTCCCAGTTTTCAGCCATTATAAATAAAATTACTATGAACTATAAGAATTTGTAGGGAAATAAGTTTTCATAATTATGCCAAAATGAAACCAACCCAAATGCTTATTGATTGATAAATGGATAAACAAATGGTTTTCCATCCATACAGAACACTACTTAGTAATAAAAACAAATGAACTCCTGATACCTGCTAAACACTGGATAAATTTCAAGCATTTTATGCTAGGAGAAAAAAAGCTGCAATTAAAACGCATAGTATATAAATTTCACTTCACTTAGAGGACTATATTTTAAAGGAGAGATTAGATTAGTGATAGGTCCATCAATGCTTGATAAGGTCCATTTGTAGTTTTGAGGTATGATCCAACAACAGATAATATTAAGTCAAGGTTCTTAAGGGGAGTCTCTAACAAATCTGAGTGAGGTATGGACAGTTCCCTAATTGAGGTAAGACAATCATAATGTTCCCTTTCTTCTGGTAGAGACAGAAGAGTAGCAGGATTCAGGGTGTCGCAGTGATGAATAGTAATGGAAAAGGGAGAATGTAACAGAATCCTGTAAGAGGTAATTGGCTGGCTGAAAAGTGTTGTGTGATTGCAGTTTAGTAATATCTTTACGGCATGAAAAACCGTAAGGTCAAGTGTGGAGCCTACAACTAGCTCTGCAGAACCAGCTATTTGTGATTTAGAATTTCATTTAGAGGACTCTGCATGCCAATCAAAAAATGCTGCCCATTTGGCCTGATAAATCATTCCCTTTTTTTGCTAAAAATACTCTGGAATAAACAATTGTGTTGAAATCAAATGTTCTCCAGAGTTGCTACTGAAGGCCCAAATCACCCTTGGTAAAATTACGCCACTGAGAAAGAGAGGCACAGAAATCAGAATTGTAATGAAAGCCCATAAAAGAGCAGGCATTTTCCTGGAACAGGATAGGCTATAGACTTAGACAATTGCCATTAGAGCTGGCAATGGTCATTAGGAATGTAATGCTTATGCGCCTATTGTCTTGGGCCCCCAACCTGATAGTTGGTCTCCTTTGAATGCATACTCAAAAATTGGTTCCCCTGCCAGGTGGAACACTCTCTGAAAATGAAAGCTGAGTTCTCAGGACACAAAGAGTAGATGAAGGAGAGTCTCATCCAGTTTTATTGATGACTCACAGAATGAGTGCCTGCCAGTCCAAACTCACCAGTATGTGAGGGCTTGCACAATAGGCTTATGCCTATGGTCTAGCCAATGACTTTCCTTCTTATGACAAATACATCTTTAGATACCCCAACACAAAACAGTAATACAAAAGATATGAAATGAGATATAAAGGAATGGCCTGATTCCACCAAAGATGCAAAACAAATGGAAACTAATAGTGAAACCCAGGTTCCAAACTGAAAATAAATGTTAATAGCTAAGTATATCTATGAATGCAAAGAGAACAACATTCAGACCCAGTGCTGAGTTTCAACATAGCTGCAGACTCAACAAGCTTCCAGCAGCAAGGTACAAGGGGCCTTGGAGGGTATCATTCTTGGTTGAAGCCTGGGATCTGCTGCCATGATGTCTCTGTGGGACCTCCCAGAAAGCACTGGAAATACATAAGGACCACCCAAATGAAAACAAGGAAAGCATGTCTATTTAGATTCTGCCATAGCAAGGGATTCAGCTATTACTACTTGGTTTAGACAGAGACTGGAAGGCAGACAGGGGAGCTGGAAAGCTTTATAGTAGAACACAGGGAAGGCATCAGGTAAGCCCTAATTGGAAGTTTGGGGCATGCAGAAGCTGGAGGTGACTTAAATAGAAGTGGGAAGCCTATGTGATTGGTTAAGGGAGCATATTTGGCTTTGTTTAGTTGCCCCTACATTGAAAGTGGAAGGAAAAATTAATCAAGTCCTGGCTGTTTTGGACCAGTTGCTACAGAGTTTGTGGTTTGCCTTTCTGGACTGGTTGCTGCAGATTGTGGATGAGAATTCTATTTTTATATATGGTTTGGCTGTTGTCCATAAGCATATTCAATCTCTCAAGTGCTTACTAAGAACTGGAGGTGGGGGAAGATGATTACTACAAAGGAACAGGAGGGAATTTTCCATAGTTTAATTATAGTGGTGATTACCACATACATATGTGCTTGTTAAAATCAGAGAATACTACACTGCTAAAATGGATGAATTATATTTTATGTAAATCGTAGCTCAATAAGCCTGACTTTAAAAAATAAAATTAGATATATTAGTTCTATGATTTTCTCTGGCAAATTTCAACTGTTTTTATATGAATATTGAACTGCACAAGAAGTTTCATTTAATGCAAGTAAAATGGAAGGAGAGTTGAAGGAGTTAAAAAACATTGCACAGAGTAGGTATGATATGCCACAGAGTCAAGACTAATCAAAGAGGAAAAAATCTAAATAAGGAGCTGATGGTTGGCATAAAAATGGTGGGGTTAAGGACTTCAATGAGGTAAAAAAAATCCATCAATGAAGCTAATTGAGCAAATGATCTGGAAGGAAGTCAGTGATAGTCAGGTGGTTGTTTGAAATTATGTTTTCATAGATGGTGCAGTTTCCACCAGTGACAAATTCTAGGTTTGGCTCTAGAGCAGTTTAAGAAAAGTAGCTGAAAAATAAAACGTCCAAACAACTGAACAGTCATGGAGAGGGATGGATCAAACATGAAGATGGTAGAGCAATGTGAATAGCATAGCAGTTTTGGTGGAGTGGAAGAATGAAATCCATTTGCTGAAGTTATTAATAAATGACCAAAAGTATTCACAAAGTGTGCAATGAACAGGAACAGGGAGTAGGAGAGTAATGTGGTCAAATTGCATAAACCTCAAAGGAAAATAACTTTTCACTTAAAAAAAAAATGAGAGGTAGAACTTTGAAATGGAAGTTACATTGATTAGTGTGCAGGAAACATAAGGAACTTACTACCCAATCCTGAAATCCTGACAGCTCAAGAGTGTTTGAAGCCAGCCAACGAATCTGCTTACCTGAATGTGTTTCTGCAGAAATTTTTGAAAAGCTGGCAATAGGAAAGCCATGCTATGAGTCTTAAGGACACTGAAGTTATTAAGGTCCCTGAAAATGGCTATAGCAAATTTTAATGATGGGATGCATTTCATAAGACATAGTTAATTATTAAAGCTTCACTGTGAGTAGTGCTAAGAACTTAGTGAAATTCCTGAATGTTAACAAGAAATTGCAAAAAAAAAAAAAAAAGTGCTAAGAACCAGCAGCCTACCCAGAAGAAGGCTGTGGCACGAATGTAGTATCCCTGGCAGACAGTCAAATTTCGGTTGTGGCAAAAAGCTGTGCTAGGAAAGAAGGTGAGGGTGTATAGGGGCTATTGGAAAGAACCAGGAGACTTCCCTGAGTGTCAGCTGTGTCCCTGTATTGTTCTTGGCGCTGGTTCCTTCACTCCTCATATGCTGTGCTTTCTGCTTGTCTAGAATCTGTACTTCTCATCGGTTATTTCTGGCTGTCTTGACTCTTTGCCAGCTCACCTTGGTCTAATACACTCAACCCATCCCCTCTCCTTCTGCCAGCAGACATGTAGATCTAACCATTTTAAGTGAAGAAAGAAATACAAGAAAGAGGAAAGAAATAGTGAGGAAAACAGGGAGCAATATTTTTTCCCTCATTTTGGGCTGCCAACTTTTTTCACCTTTCTCTTCTAGATGTCTCTTGTTCTATGCTTTTTCAACCAGGCAATGGAACTATTATTGGTAAGTTCTTTTTCTTATGCCATTCATACATCTTAGATGTACTGTTGGTTACGTAACATATGCCCAAATCTACCAGTAAAACACTATAAAATATTTAAATGTTGCTTAAAAATTTATTACCCTTCTAAAATGAAGAGGAAAACATTGACATGGGAGCTATATTTTTCCCGAATAAAATCACAAATTGCTCTCAAAGAAATGTTTTTTTCTGTTTCTAAATACATTTTAGAGATTTAAGCTTCTCTATTAACTAATTGAAATACTTCTGAATCTTTATTTTTATCCTCTTACACCCAAATCCCAAAATGTTAATGTAAAAGTAAATTTTGAATAGGTAAAACAAGGATTAGAAAATATGAACAGAAGTAATATTGGCTGCTTAGATGGCTGGGGAAATAGAGCAATTTGAGGCATACATACTTATGGTACTAACATGACCTTTACAGCGCTGTGGTAAAATTCTCAGTATCACAGTTGCTTATTAGCACACTAATAAGCAGAGAGCTAGAAATCTTCTGATATGGAAAAATATGTATATTTTCAATATTCAGAGTATTAGGAGAGCTTTTATTTTAGTCTCTGAAAATACAGCTTTCCATACCTTAGTTATATTTCTGACTCTACTGGGAGCAATCATAATTTTTAGAAAACAAACTAAGGTTGCATTAACTCTATCCAGCTTGCCTGACAAACAAAACAGCAGTCAAACTCACATACTTTCTCTATTACTTTCTATGGGTCTGAGCCCGTAATTGATTTTCACAAAATACTATCGTTATAATGCTGTACCACTTCATGGTTTTTAATTACTGATTAATATCCCAAAAAGAAGGAAAGTAAGAAAGCAAAAAATAAGAAAAGAGGAAAAGAAGGAAGGAAGGAGGAAAGAAAATAAGAAAGGAAGGAAAGCAGCTGGTGATGTGTAAGCAGGGCAGAGATATGCAGTCCCTTTCTTACTATTATTTCTATTTCTAAACATATCTGTAATTGCTTATGGGACATCATGGAATTATTTATTAGTTAATTCAAAACAATTTAATCTATATTGAAATATCTTAAAATGCAATTGATTATTGCTGGTTAAAACAGCTGAAGCAAAACTAAAACGTCAGCCCCGTTGGTTCCTTTTTTGTTAAAATGAATAACAACAAAAACACAAGCATGAGCATGTACAGAAACATAACTTCACGTATATTCCTGCAGGAAATTTATTTGGTACTATCATATTTGCTATTCTTTGCTACAACCCAAACATGATGACTAACCAGCTAACTGAAGTATACTTTATTATTTACACTAAATAACAAGTGAAAACACAAGATGATAAACAGAGTCATTTGGGATTATACCCTTATTCCATGCCAATGGATTATTCTGACAGGAAAGTACAGAACAGTTACCTGGGATGATAGGAGTTTTGGTGGCTGTTGTTATTGTTGTTGCTATTTATCATACAGCTAGAAAGGTTGAGGAGTTCTTAAGTAGATATTTAAGCTCTCAGAAAAAAATAACCTAGTTACCTAATATTGCTGTTTTTCAGTGACTGAAATCTCTAGTCATGGAATAGCAGCTAATAAATTATCTAGTATGGGAAGCAAAATTTATAAAATAAAATAATAATTTCAGAAGCTATGCTTATACAATAAAAGTGACATGCTCATAAAAATCACAAAACCTTATTAATAAAAAATGAATGCCATATTAAAATAAAATTTATACAATATAAAATAAACTATTTAATTGTGAGATGTAACCCCTTAATAAGCAGTCTAGTCAGTTGTTTCCTACTGTAACATCTTTTCAATATATGACAGATGCTCAGTGTCAGCTCCTCAAAATATTAATACCATTTTAATTGAACAAGTCTAGATATTTACAATTTTTAAACTAAATCTGGGTTTGCCCCACCTGGATTATTTTATCATCAAGAGAAACTCATTTCTCTACCAAAATCTAAGAGAACACACTTTCCATAATCTTGTTCAGATTGCTCACCAAGGACTCACAAAGTTGGGTGGCATCTCATATTAACAAATTCCTTAAAGAGAACTGACTACCAAAAGATTATTTGAGACTGTTGTGTTCTATTCACAGCTGTTTCTCAATTTCCTCTCTCCTCCTATTTGCTTCTCAGTTTCCTACTCCACCAGCCCCAGGATTCTTAATCTCCCACCAAAAAGAGCAAACTTGCTTTCAGCTGTGCTTTTGACTCTCTCATTTCAATCCAGGGAGCCATCACCCTTCACATCTCCTTTCCCCCTCTCAGCCCCCCAATACCAATTGCTAATTTCCATCCTAAACACCCTCCATTGCATTGTTGGTACTCATGATAAATGACATAGAGAAAAGATTCCTCTACCTTCTTGCCTTGATTCCCAGAAGCCTGCCCAAGGTAAGACATTTTCCCTTAAGTCTCACACACATTCCATGATGACGTTTTGCCAGCATGGGCCTCCTCCTGACTCCACTTCACTACTTCTCTGTTCATTTTCTCCTGTGTCAGACTGTTACATATAGTTGTGACATTCCCTTTCCATTCCCATTTTCTGTTAACCCATATTCATTCCTTACATTAGCAGCTGGCTTCCAAATTCCCCAAATTACTTTGTACAGTATGCCTATTTCAGCAATTATATTGATGACCCATCTAACCCACTAACCCACAAGATCTTTTAACCTTCTCTACTCTAGAACAAGCGTAGGAAAACAGCATCTATTTAGGACAATCTTTCCCTTGCCACTTCTCTGCAACCATCTGGCCTCTCCGATTATTTAGTATGCTCTCAGTATGTCATGAAACCTCACAACTCTTAGCTTTTTCTAAATGTTATTTATTCCATCTGAAGTATTTCTTGTGATATATCCATCCACCTGCCTAATTCAAACGTGATTTTCATTCTTTATCTTACCTTGTCATTGCTCTTGGTTCTGGATCCCTTGAAGTAGTGGGATTATTTTTTAATTTTGAATCCCCAAATCAGTACCTAGAAATTAATAATCCCTCAATTAATGTTTACTGAATTGAATGTTTTTGAACTAATTTTAATTAAATACATAAAGGAACATTCTAAATGCAAAGAGACCACAGATCAGAACTTTTGTTTTCATTCCTCTACGCTGGGATCTCCCTAATATCTCAAAAGAGGATTAAAATAATTTAATTATAGAAATAAAATAAATTACAAATCTTAATTACAAATCACAAGTTAATTGGTATGCAGCCTTATATTGTCCTAACTGGTTCCCTATCTTAGTGTCATTACACATTCTATTTATATAACTTCGATAAAATTCATCAAATAATTAAAGTTTTCATTGCATTTTCTTTCCCTCAGTGGCTTTCAAACTGAATAACAAGAACTATAATTTCTGGGGTTTGTTTTTCTCTTATCAAGTGGCCATTAAGAACAGATAAAGATTATTTTTTTCTGTTTCAAAATCCATGTCTTCAGTTGAATATCAAAAAAAAAAAATCGCTGTTTTCTTTTTGATAATTTCAACTCCCTTATATTTAGTAGATGACATTCTCAGTCTTTGCTAGAGTGAGAAGTCCACATGCAGAGAAATAGGAGACAACTGTGAAAAACTAGAAAGTAGTATCATAAAATAGATATGTCATTCTGGGAATTTTATAGAAATTTTTCAGAAAAAATTTATGATTAAGATAATTATGCTCATGGTAATATTTTCTTCAATTTATAAAGTTGTCATCAGATCAAAGGAGACTAAAAATGCATCCAAGGAGCAGAGGAATTTAATTCCATTCAGGAATGATATACTATTAGGATTTATAATTACAAAGACATTTTAAGTCATATATAGGCAAAAGAAAAAATTATAGTGACTATACATATCAATTTATTAATGCACAATCCTTTTCCATTTTTTGCTTTCTATTTCTTCTGGAGTGTGGATGGATTTCCTCAAACCCACAATTTCCTGTTTTGTCCCTGTAATTGTCAACAACACATATGTGAGACAATTGGCCAGACTTTAAAAAAAAGTGGTACAAAGTCACAGAAAAACTGAGAACTAATTAACAATAATGAAAACTGAGAATTTAGCCTAATATAATTTGCATCAGACCATGACCATTCATCATATATTTTCTCACATGATTCTGAACATTGTTATATAAGAATTTCTCTAAAATCTAAGCTAAAGGAACATACTTTTTTGATGTTGGAGTTAGAACTAGTACTTGTATTTTCACTCTTCTTCTGTCATCTTGTTCTATTCAGCAGAATTGAATATTAGCAACAAAAATAATACTATATATTTTGTTTGAAAATTTTTCAAGGATTTCTATGATTACAATTTCTATAAAAATTAGACATCACATATGTTATAGCAATAAAATTTTCAGCAATAACTTAAACTGATTATATTTATTACAAAATTTAGCTGCCTAAAAAAAAGTCCCAATTATCCCATGGAAAGATATATTTTCCTCAATTATCATTAAATTATTTTTCCATTTTCCATTCTTGTTTTATCATAATTAAATTTTGTTTATTCAAGTTGTATCTAAAAAAAGGGAAAATTTTTTGGTCTGTTTGCAAATGCCAGTTGACAAACCACTAAGTATCAATCTTCTAAATATGGTATTAAATGGATCATGATTACTGAAACTGAGTTTTGCTTGTTTTATCTAAATGTCAGGGAAAAAGATTTTTACCATTTCATTTGTCCAATGTACTTTGTCAATGCTTATTTAACCTTTGAATGCACTAAATTGTAATACCAAGAAAACCTTAATTATATTTAGAATGAAAAATGTATTTGCTATGGTAACCCCCCAATTAAAAACCCTGTTGTAGATTACATATTCAGCTGTAGATACTGTATTGTGATTGGAAATGTTAGTATATTAATCTTTTAGAAACAGTGTTACCAATAAAGTTCACCCCAGCTTTTCAAAATTCACATCTAGTTCCAAAGAAAAATGGAAAAATACAGTATAAGATTTATATGCATTTAAGAGGAATTGGATTATAAATGTTAATTGACTCTGATTCTCTGTCTGAGGAAAAGCAGGCTTCATCATAGGAAAATGGAGAGTTAGCTGGGTATTTCTTGAAGCTTCTGAGTATGGATATTTTCAAGCGATTTAGAAGTTTATACCACCTGTTTTTAGTGTGTATAATTTAATTAGCAAACAGGTAACTTTGGTTTTTGTTCCTGAAGGTATTCCACTTTTTATTTGTAAAATAACTAGTGATGAACTAATGCAATGAAGTAAGGAAATACAAAGGAAAAATCTATCAAAGAAATGCTAAAAATACTATCAAATAAAAACAACAGAGGAATGAAAAAGGTATTACAAAAAAGGAATTTCTTACATTTACCTACAGCAAATGGAAAAGAAGTAGAGAGTAAAAGGGAGAAGCCATTAAAAGAATATCTTCAGACACATTTGTAAAGTTGATTGCTATTGGTGAAATTTACCAAGCTTAATACATAAGACTCTAAACTCTTGGGTGATATGGTGCTTTTGTATGTTTTCCTTACGGAAAATGTCTCTATAACTGACTCTACCCTGAGAGGTAAAAACAATGCACTAGTTATATTTTTTATTTTTCATAGTGCATTATACAAAGGAGATATGCAAAATATCTTGCTGGTTATGAAAAAAAATAGCCTAAATGATATTTAGTCTTTTTTTCAAAAGGAAAATATACTAACCATTCAATTTATTATATTGTTCTCATTAAAAAGGATGCCTGCCATATGCAGGGCATTGCTCATGGTAATTGGATAAAAGAGAATATTAAAAATCGTCATTGTCCTTAAGAATTAACAGACATACTTAAGTAAAATATAAACGGGACTCATTGTTACTGGCTGATCGCAAAAATATCACTCTGTTTACATACTCTTTGCAAAGGTACTTGCAGTTCTTCCCATCATGTAAACATCAAGCCCAGGTTAGTTTGCTGTAGGTTAGGACACTTTGTGGAGGAAAGCAGTCAGCACATTTATTTCAGCCAAGCCTTAGAGATGTGAGAGATTCCAGTCAAAATCAGCAAACCTTTTTTTTTAAATTCCTGATTCATAGTTGAAACCATATTCATAAGCAAGTCCAGTTGAAACTAGCTGAGATTAGAAAAGAACTGCCAAATTGACTCATAGTATCATGAGCTGGTTGGTCTTTTAAGCCACTGTTTTAGAACT
>CAUYSK010011151.1:0-32212 GCA_963575035.1 Avahi laniger | reverse complement strand
ATTTTCTATGAAGTGTGCACTTCTTTATCTACATTTGAAGTAAGGCATTTGCTCTGTGGACTGAAAGCAATGTTTTCCATATCATCTTTTATTCCCTGGTTTTTCATGCCTGGATGTGTGACTTACGTGCTCACCACAGGTAAATATAACTTACATGAATATTACATTACATTTAAAATGTAATACATTACATTTAAAATTATATTACATTTAAAATGTCTTAAAAGACATTTTACGGTTTTTTGTTTGTTTTCACTTTCATGGAATTCAGACGTTTCCTACTTTTCTGGAGTTCTCATTTTTTTTCTTTAATTCTTGTAGGGGAGAGCAATCGGTTTTCTGAAGAGTTAACTTTTTGGGAGGCATATTAATGGGTTTGAACTTACTTAAATCATTCCTTCCAAGTAAACAGCACTAGGCCGTGCATTTCTGCACATTGGGCTTGCAGCTGTGGTCAAATGGCTGCCCACTTAAAGAGCTATCTGTCCCGGGGTCAGAGCTGATGGCCCAGGTCAGCCTACAAGTTCAAAGAAAACATCCTGCACGTGCACACTATAAGAATACTCCCTGGAGCTGGGAGCGGTGGCACATGCCGCCAGTCTCAGCTATTCTGAAGGCTGAGGTGGGAGGATCACTCGAGCCCAGGAGTCTGAGGCTGCAGTGAGCCATGATCGCACCTGTGAATAGCCACAATGCTCCTGCCTGGGCACGCAGCAAAACCCTGCCTCTAAAAATTGAAAAAACAATATTCCACATGGTAGGTGCTTGTGAGGAGGGATTTTTTAATTTCTCCCTTGAGGGTATTTTTTTTACTGTGGCAGGAACTGGACCACTTGTGCCTGGTGACCCTTGGAAAATCCCACTCTTTCGGGCCAAGACTCTTGGCCATTTGTCTATCTTGCCTCACACATGAGGGGTGGCTACTGCTCAGACCTTTAGAATCAAAATAGAAAAACCTTGCCAATGGAGAGTCAAGAAACCATGTAGACAACGTCTGATTATTAACTAATGATATTAGTAAATAAGAATGCAAACTGTATAAGCACAGGAATGTTGACCTGGTTTGCTCACCATGGCATTCTCCCCAGTGCTGAGAACACTGACACATAACCAGTTTTCACTCGATATTTGTTAAATGAATGAATGACTCCTAAAGGGAACTATTGAAAACCTTTTCAATTGCAATCTCTCTCTTAGAGTTCTGAATCTTTTTTGCTCATTGCCTTAGGAAAAGAGCCAGTTAATTACTTTTATGTTCCGTAAGAAGAGTGTCTCCTCCAAAATCTCTGCAGCACCAATTGTATATTTCACCAGTTACATAAAGGTACATGTGCGCAAACTTGAGCCACCTGTTCTCGTATTTCCAGTTTATTTATTGCAGTGATGTTTTTGTGTGCCTTACGGATTGATGTCAGAGGCAGCTGACCTGTCTGTATCCAGTTCTGATAAGTGGTGCTCCAGAGGAAATTCTCAGAGCCCAGGAACACAGGGCAGCGTCCCCATCCTCGCCCGAGGGCAGGAGAGCCTCTCAGCACACACTGGAGCAGCAGCAGGGAGGATGAGCAGGAATTAGCCTAGTGGAAAGAGGACGGAGCAGGTGAGTTTCAGGCAGAGGGACGAGAATGTGTGAAGACAAAGCTCGGTTCACGTGAGAAGCTGGGAGAAGCTCAGCAGAGCTCTCATGTGACGGGGGGGGGGTGGGGGGGGGGTGTGCGGGGGGGGGGGAACAAGGGAAGAGGCTGGAGCTGTGAGAAAGGGCCATGATAAGAAATGAACTTCGTCCTGGGGGTAATGGGAAGCCACTGAAGGGCTTCAAGGCAAGGAATGACCATGATCTCTAAGATCTTGAAATATTGGAGTGTCAGCAGGAAATGCCGAACACTCTCTCACATTTTCCATAGATGAAAGGACTTCGTGTCCATTCTCCAGGGAGGAGACATGAACCTGGTTAGAGAGATCAGGAAAAACCTGGCCTCTATTGGGATGTAATTAGCTGTTGATTCCTGCATTAAAACATAAACATAAGCAAAAGACGACAGATAATTTTTCTCTTCTTAGTTTCTTCAGAAGATATAGGACTATTTAAAGCAAAAATCGTAACACTACACTGCGTGGTTTATAACCTAAGTAGATGTAATACGGGTGACAATAGCACAAATGACAGGGGAGGAAAATAAATATTTTTGATTTTTTGGACCATATGATCTCCGTCATGACTATTCAATTCTGGATAGTATGTCTATACTATGACCCAGCAAATATGCTCCTGGATAGACATCCAAGAGAAATTAGTGCATATGTCTATCAATGTACAGAAATATTTATAGTAGAATTATTCATAATACCTCAAAACTGAAAACCACCCTATTATCCATCAATGCAAGCGGATCAATAAATAATGTCTGAAGACACAAGAAAAAAACCAAAGTGTTTTTCCCATTCTCTCACTCAACAATCATCATAGAAGATTTCTGCAACCTCTGGTCACCAAGAAATCTGTGGGGATTTCTTCTCACTAACAACCAATCACTTCTGCAGCGGACACCAGCTGGGTGTCCTCAAATCAGTTCCAACACTGTCTACCTAGAAAGAGCATCAAACTCCACAGGTTGAGGGCTCAATCCCCCAGACTGCCCCCAACCTTACTTCAGATGCCAATTGCAAGCCCTGGGTTATTTTACCTGTGCTTCTGACCAACTGGCTATAAATTGGGGTTCCCAGGCCCCCTCCTCAGGTTTTAATTTGCTAGAGCGGCTCATAGAACTCAGGCAAACACTTACTGACATTTACCAGTTTATTATAAAGGATATTACAAAGGATACAGATGAAGAGATGCGTAGGGCAAGATGCGGGGAAGTGGCACAAAGCTTCTGTGCCCTCTCTGGGCCCATGCCACGCTCCAGGAACCTTCATGTGTTTGGCTATCTGGAAGCCCTCCAAACCCTATCCTTTGGGTTTATATGGCAGGTTCATTCCCTACTCCTGATTGACTAAATCACTGGCCATTGGTGATCAATTTAACCTTTAGTCTTCTCCTGCCCTGGGAGGTTGGGAGGTGGGGCTGAAAGTTCAACCCTCTACTCCTACCTTGGTCTTTCTGTTCCAGCCCCATCCTGAGGCTACCCAAGGGCTGCCAACTTTAACAGTCAACTCATTAGCATACAAAAAGACGCTTATCACTTTGAAGATTTCAAAGATTTTAGAAGTTGTATGCTGGGAAATGGGGGACTAAGACAAAATATATATATTTCACAATATCACAAATGTTATTTTCATGCAAGAAAATAACTATATACCAATGATAAAGAATAAACTACTGCTACATCCAACAAACTGGATGAAGCTCACAGACACAATGTTGACAACAACAGAAAAGTCTACATACTATATGATTCCATTTATATAACGTTCAAAACAAGCAAAATTAATGTATGGTGCTAGAGGTCAGAATAATAGTTTTCTCTGAGAGGTGTGAACCGGGAAAGGGGAGAAAGACTATGGGGTGCTAGAAGCAGTTTCCACCTTGGTTGGGGTGGAGGTTTTGACCTGAGCCCTGGAGTTGTGTATTCAGTGCATGGATGTCATACCTTAATAAAAAAAAATAAGAGAATGAATGAAATAAAACTAAACAAATCAGCCCAGATGAATCTCTATAAGATTTATCTTGTAGAAGTTGCAAAAGGATATGAGTATACTGTTTATGTAAATATTAAACATAAAAAACAACAATATGCATAATATACTTATGTTTAGGGATATATACAGCTGTGGTAAAAGTATTAAAATGAACAGGAAGAACACACACTAACTTTAAGGTAGTGTTTATCCCTGGTGAGAAGGGGAAACTGAAGAATTCTGTAATTATTGTATTACATGTCTTTTTAAAAGGAATTGAATGTGGTAAAATGTTAATACTTATTATTAACAACATTTAATATTGTTAAAACTAGGTGTGAGAACTTTGAAATAGTCATACCAGCATTTTGGTTTGGCCTGAAAAATAAAAAGTTAATTTTGGATCTAACTGCCCATATTATTACAATAACTCTAAAACACCTAAAAAGTCTGCAATGTGAAGATTATACCTCAACGTCATTGAAATGCTGTATCCAGTCCATTTTAAGATGCTGCTTTCTTCGTAATGGCCAAGACTTGGTGTGTGTATCACGTGATGCGGCTTAACACCTTGAGAGAAGTCACCACTCCATCACCTTCCCCCATCATTATTTCTCACCAGTGGAACGTCACCGCTACGTTTTAGCCAACATTTTATGGTGTGGTTAAAATAATATCTTCCTCATAATAACTTTTCTACATGTGTAAGTGGCAGAGGAGTGTAATGGGGAAATGTGTGGGTGCTGGGCTCAGACGGGGTTTGGATTCCTGCCCTACTATTATTATTCTTTGTGCTATCTTGGCAAGTTGTTTAAGACTTCTAAACTTCAGTTTCTTGTCTATAAAAAGGAGATAATAATTCTTACCTTTTGGGGTTATTGTCAGGTGAACATAAGATAATCACATAAGATGGTCAACACAATGTAGGCACATGCTCAGTAAATGTTAGTGATGATTATTGTTAATATTTACAAAAATAATCACCAACCGTTCTCTGGTTTTGCTGAATTGCAAATATTGAACATAACTTTGACTTTCAATCATCAAGCAAGTTGGATTCGTTCATTCATTCGACAACTAATGAGACCTACTCTGTGAATTAGGTAGACCTGTCCTCAGAGGACTTTCTAGTGAGCTTTGTGTGTGTGCATATTCCTCTCTGGGCTGAGTTATTGGACCGTGGGTCTGTGGCTGCTCAACCTGGCTGCCCTGTGACCTGCAGACAAATCCGTCCCATTAGTTCCAGCTTTCCCTTCCCAGCATGCTCTTCTCCTTCAAGTGCAATGTGTTTATGTGCAGCCCTGGAAGTGCATGTTCATCGCCAGGTTTCTTTGCACATGCTTTTTAAAAAACATTCAGCTGTTCGTTTTCCAGGGATAGAAATGGAGAGCCTGGTTTTCATGCTCTGCTCTGTTTAGTCTCAAAATGGCATTGCAACTTGGCAGGGTCTATAAAACTGATTTGAAAATTTTAATACACAAAATATTGAAGACTTAGATAATTTTTTATTGCCATAAAAGGTGGCTGTCCAAAACAACTAAATATCATCATTCTCTCTTGTCTTTAAGTGGCTTCACATGAACATTTTTGCCACGTTGCCTCAAAAGCTATGGTCTGAGAGGCTGATACTTTGAAGAATTGGTGTGAGGTAGAGATAATTAATATCTTGGTCTTGATCAAACTTATCATACCCATCATTAATTTTCTTCTTTTTCTTCTTCTTCTTCTTCTTCTTCTTCTTCTCCTTCTCCTTCTCCTTCTCCTTCTTCGGGACAAGGACTCACTTTGTCACCTAGGCTGAAGTGCAGTGCAGTGGCATGATCACAGCTCACAGCAACCTCAAACTCCTGGGCTCAAGTTCAATCCTGCTGCCTCAGCCTCCCAAGTACCTGGGACTACAGGCATGTGCCACCACACCTGGATAATTTTTTTCATTTTTGTAGAGACAGGGTCTCACTATGTTGCTCAGGCTGGTCTCAAACTCCTGGCCTCAAGCAACCCTCCTTCTCACCTTAGTCTCCCAAAGTGATCACAGGCCTGAGCCACCACGCCCAGCCTAAATTTTCTTCTTAAATGTCCTGTTTTTCATGAGTAAAAGCCATTTTTAGTTTTAAGGGTAATTGCTTAATCCATTTGAAGAAAATATTATATTAATGTACATTAGCTATTCAGGCACTTATATCTAATAGTTATACAGCAGGTTCTAGAATAACATCTTTCCTTCAACATTGTTTTGCTATAACATTGATGAGGAAAAAAATTCCTGCCCAGGGCCACTCTCTGTGTGGAGTTTGCATGTTCTCCCCATGCCTGTGTGGGTGCTCTCCTACATCCCACAGATGTGCACCCTACATCTGTGACTAAATGGTCCCAGCATGAGTGAGTGTGGGTATGTGTGTATATGAGTACATGGTCATGGGATGGCATCCTGTCCACGGTGCTTCCTGCCTTGGGTCCTGCACCACTGGGATGGGCTCTGGCCACTCAAGCCCCTGAACTGGAATAAGCAGGTAAATAATTATCTTACTTGTTTTTATTAATCTTTCTTAAATGTATGTACAGCTCACATTTATTTCGATGTTTTCAGTGTTTTGGTCTTTATTTAGAAGCTTGGTAATGTTTTTGTGACCAGAAATATGCTATAGGAATTAAACTCTTGTTTGTATCAGTTAATCTATGGTAAGATTGGTTTTGTTGTACGTCATGTCATTTTGCTTAAAGTTGCAGTTTCTAAGAACCTATCGATGCTAAGCGAGGACTTACTATAGTAGGAGGGTGCCTCCGTGAGAAGGGTAACATAGAAACTAGTTCTTGCAGGACCACTAAGAGCATTAGCCTTCCTGTCACCAATGCGTTCCCATTTGGAATTGCAACACATTTGGCTATGGGTATTATCATTTGTTTTAAATATAGTTCAAACATATTTAGTTTTGAAAACTTAATTTTTACAGAATAATGTTTAACAGGATCCTGTTTGTGTAAAGAGATTTGTAGATGGGTATCGGGCATTGTCAGTGCCCTGCCCATTTCCTCTCTGCCCACCCAGAGACTGCAGCTTCAGTGGACTGTCCTTACCCCGGGGGGCTTCCGCCCTCAGGAACCCGTGTCCCTCTGTCTGAGACTTTTCTCTGGCTGTAGGAGTATGCTCGGGAAGTTATGGCCCCTAGGAGCAGCCCACAACCCATGAGGGACTGGAGTTGGCACGTACATTTCCCAACTTCCTGTCCCTTGGTAGGACCATTCCGAGGTTCGTTCTACACAGCCTCGCGGAGCATCACCATGGGTTGAGCCCTGGTCGGCTGAGAGCTGACCTGCTGTTCAACACACCTTCTTTGGCTCTCCCCCTTCCCGTCTGCCTTCTCCACTCCCTCGCCATGCTACTTTAGATCATGTCCCCACAAAAGTACTTACATCCAAATCATTGATATGGGGCTGCTTTGATGGGACCCATGTTAGACACTATTTAATGTTTACTCAAATAACATGGAAGGATTCAGACCTAACTGATGATGCTGGGTAGACGCACACTGAAGTGGCCGTCCAGCTCATGAGACAGTAGTTCTCCCATTTACACATATGTGCTACCTCTCTCCTTTCGAAGAATTGTTCCCCACCAAATAGGACCTGCTTCCCTGGCCGTAACGATTGGTTGGAGTTGGGTATCTGATTCAAGCCATTAATAATACTCTCACCTGGCAATTGTGATTGGTCCATGGAGAGAAAATAACCCACACTGGACTAATCAGACACCTTCCCTGGGATTTTTCTAACTGGTCCTAAGGGAAGAGAACCTTTTTCATTTCGGAGCTATGAAGCTATGAGCCCTCAGCCATCTCTCTTACCACACAGAGGGTCCTGTTCACAGTAAGAGAGTATACAGCCAATTCTCAGAGACAGAGAGATAGAGAAAGGAATGACAAGAGTCTCTTCATGGCATTTGAATCCCTAGGGCCAACTGATCCCAAACCAGCTCCATTCTGTTCTTCCATGCACCTCACCACCCTGGCATAAGCTAGTTCGAGTAAGATCTTTATCATTTACAACCAAAGAATCCTACCACAGAGGTTTAACTCTGGGGTGAAAAGTTAGATTGGGAGTGAGGATGTGAAGCAGGACATACACTTTTCAGAAATTGTGTTTTTCACTTTTAGGATTTCCATTTAGTTTGTTTTTACACTTTCCAGATCTCTCCTGAATCTCTCATTTCTGTACCAAGTAGTAGGCATATTTTCCAAAGACTCTTTAATATATTTATCAGGATTATTTTAAGTTTTTATCTGTCAATTTTGACATCTGGGCTGTTTGTTAGTCTGTTTCTATTGACTAATATATCTCTTGATTGTGGGTCACAATTTTCTTTTTCTTTGCATACCTAGTAATTTTTGTATAGTGAATATTGTGAATGATATGTTGTAGAGGGTAGACTGTTATCTTCCTCTGAAGAGCATTTTCTTGTAGTAGGCAGTTAAATTACTGGTGGATCATATCACTTTTGTTAAGGCTTATGTTTACATTTTATTGTCAGGATGGGTCTATTTGAGTTTCACCCTTAGTACTAGAACAAATGCCTTAGTCGGGGATATAGTCTTTACTCTAAGGGTGTGGCCCTTCCATGGATTCAGTGAAAAGCTCAAGTTGTTTGCCAAACCCCCCTAACTTGGTGAGACTTTCAGCTGCAAACTCTCTTCCCCCTGTGATGAGCAACTGCTGAAATCTCTGCTCACCTCCTCAGCCGTCAGCGGTTGTTTCCCCCTTGGACTCCTCACGGTATCACCTGCACATATACAGTACAGGCATCGGCCAAGGATTCGAGGAGAATTTACACATGTAAATTTGGGGACTTCCAGCTCCGTGAATCTCTCCTTTCTTAAAATTTCCCCCAATGTCCAGCCACTGCAGTCATAAACTCCTTCTTGGAATCATCAGGCCAGTAAGCCTGGGGCTTTCTGCTCTGATTCTAATCCCTCCCTGACCCCCACCCGAGGCAAGCTGACTGTGGCTCTCAAAGGGTGGTCATTGGACCAGCAGCATTAGCATCACCTGGGAACTTGTTAGAAATGCAAATTGGTAGGACCCACCCCAGACTTCCGGGGGTGACTCAGAAGCCCTGGGTGTGGAGCCCAGCAACGTATGTTTCAACAAATGCTGCAGAGTCTAATAAACATCACAGCTAGAGAAAGACTGTGCACGTCACCCAGAGTAGTTTCCTTCTTTCACAGATCAAGTCCCCTTCCTTTGCTGTCTGGCTGCTCTCCAGGGGCATTAAACAGGTTTTTTGTTTGTTTGTTTTGGTCCAGAGTTCATAATTATTATTTGTAGGAGGGGTTAGCCTTCTACAAATCACTCTATCAGACCAGAATTTGGACAATTTTTAGTACAAATACTATACCGTATACTGTTTGATGTTTTTTACATTGTCATTTAAAAAATAAATTTCAAATACCTTTAATAGTGCCAGTTGTCATGGCATGTGACAATAGTCCCAGCTACTCAGGAGGCTGAGGTGGGAGGATCACCTGAGCCCAGGAATTCGAGGCTATGGTACACTATGACCCAGCTAGTACATTCCAGTCTGGGCAACAGAGTGAGACCTGGTCTCTTTTTTACACTGGTAATTTAAAAAGGTGCATAGAAGACTACACTTACATAACCAAACTGAATCAAATGTTTGTGAAACTCTGGAAGGACCTTACAGCTTTCTGGGACACGGCTTGAAAATCTCTAGTTTAAGACATGTGACTGACAGTATGGGTGGGGATTAGCTTCCAACATGCATCTGAGTACAGGAGTATCTCTATGGCAACTGTCTCCATGGCAGCAGGCCTACCACAGAGGTGGTAACGCAGCTTGTGCAGTTTGGGGAGGAATGACGTTTTGCATCTTCCTGGTCCCCATTCCAGAAAACACCAAAGATTAGCTTTGTACCTTGAAGGAGGAAGTCTGTGGAGGGTAACCAGGTAGAAATGAGCTTTCTGCTAAACATGTTTCCAGCATTCCAATCTGTTTTCAGAAAGAGGCTCTTCTCAACTCTCATGGGCCAGATTCACGCCAGCTTTGTTCATCAGTCCTCACCTGTTAATCTCACCTGCTCACATTCTCAAAAGTGCAGAGGGTCCCTGATCCTCAATGAGAAGAATTGACCTTGAGTTTCATAGTATTCCCACCATACCAGACCTATGGAGTGAAGAATAAGTTCTTTGAAATAAATCACTGTGGGATGGGCATGGTGGCTCACACCTGTAGTCCGAACACTTTGGGCGATCGAAGCAGGAGGGTTCCTTGAACCCAGGAATTTGAGACCAGCCTGGGCAACACAGAAAGATACCATTTCTACAAAAAATTTTAAAAATTAGCCAGGCGTGATGGTGCAACCTATAGTCCTAGGTACTGGGGAGGCCAAGGCAGGAAGATCACTTGAGCCCAGGAGTCCAAGGCTGCTGTGAGCTATGATCATGTCACCATACTCCAGTTCTGGTCAACAGAGTGAGATCCTCCCTCCAAAAAACAAAAAAAAAATTTTTAAATAAATAAAGAGGTCACTGAAGCCTTCTCCTTCCCCTCTTCCCCGCTCCCTGTCAGACCCACGGTGTTTTGTGCACTAAGGCTCAGGCCTGGGCAGCGCTTCTCCAACTTTAATGAGCACACAAGTCCCCTGGGGATCTTGTTAAAGTGTGAATCCTCATTTAGTAGGTGTTATGGGCCTAACTAAATCTCCTTGAAATTCATATGTTGAAATCATAACCCCTACTACCTCAGAATGTGACTGTGTTTGGAGACATGGTCTCTACAGAGGTGAAATGAGGGCATTAGGGTGGGCCCTAATCCAGTGTGACTGGTGTCCTCATAGGAAGAAGAGATCAGGACACAGACACACACAGGAGAAGACCACGTGAAGACTTAGAGAGAAGATGGTCGTCTCAAGCCAAGGACAGAGGCCTCAGAAGACAAGCCTATTGACACCTTGATCTTGGACTTCTGGCCTCCGCAATTGTTAGAAAATAAGTTTCCATTGGATAAGCCACCCAGTCTGTGGCACTTTGTTATGGCAGCCCTAGCAGAATGACACACACATCTGGGGAGGGAGCTGAGATTTTGCATTTCTAACAAGCTCTTGGCTGCTGCTGCTTCTGGTACAAGGACCGCACTTTGAATAGCAAAGACCTAGAGAATCTGGTTCCTTTTCATTTTATGACATCGTCAGCAGCTTCCTACATCACCTAGCAGGTGAGGAGAACACTTTTTCTCAAATTCTGCCTTCCTTAAGATAGGGAAGGCAATTCTTCTCAGCCTCTCTTATATTTGCAGCATTTTTCAATACTATAAATATGGTGGCACCTATTAGGATCTGTAAGTGAATGCGGTGGGCTGGATATAGCCATAGGGAATGATGGGCGTAGCAGGCAAATTGGGGCGCTCATGCCTGTCGCAAGTGGGCAACTGCTACTCTGTTCCCATGCTAGAATGTGGTCAGATTTCCCAAAATTTCAAAGGAAGCCAGAAATCTGGATTTTTATATTAAATCTCTAGATTTTTAAATGTTGGCAATTCCATATGCTTATTTTAGAGATGTTGCAAGGTGAAGGAGCCCTTTGAGGGGCTGGACGTGTGCGCTGTCTTGACTTGTGTCTTGCTTTGGGTGTGTACATATGTAAACATTTATCATCCAGGTATAGTGCATGTAAAAATTCAAAAGCTGTACAATTTACTACTTGTAAATTATACTACAGTAAAAAAGTTTTAAAAATTCTGCATGGGAATGATATACATGATAGTTGTTACCTCTGGGGATGGAGACGGGGGGCGGGGGGAACAGGGTTGGTCTTATGTGCATTTCTAACATTATGCTTCTTTAAAGAGACAGAGCTGAAGCACATGGGGAAAGTATTAAGAGCTATTTCATCTCAGTGGTATCTAGGTGTCTGCTTTGTTATTTTCTGTATGTTTGAAGTATTTCATAATTAAGCATTTTTAATATTAAGAAAAATAAAGCCTGTAAAGACCAACATTGCATGAACCAAACCAAACTCCTTGGAGGTCACTGAACCTTCTCTTGGTCCATCTCCCTCTGGGACTGCACAGCTTTTTGGGCAGGAACTTTGCTGTCCTGCCCGAGGGCTACTGCATCTTCGGTCAATAGCTGCTGTCCCTTTGCCACGGGTGTGACGTGACGTCACCCCACCCACTCAGCCCAGCATCTCATGACATTCATCACCAGAAATGGGTTCTCAGTGCAGCCTCGATTGTGGTAAAAATAAAGTTTATAGGCCAGGCATGGTGGCTTACATCTATAATCTCAGCACTTTGGGAGGCAGAGGCGGGAGGATTGCTTGAGGCCAGGAGTTTGAGACCACCCTGGGCAATATCAGGATCCCACTTCTACAAAAAAAATTAGCCAGGCACGGCGGTGGTGTGAGCCTGTGGTCCCAGTTACTTGGGAAGCTAAGGCAGGAGGATCACTTGAGCCCAGGAGTTTGAGTTTGCAGTGAGCTTGGACATCACTGTGCTCTAGCCTGGGCAACAGAGTGAGACTCTGTCTTCAACATACATACATACATACATACATACATACATAGAGTTTATATATTAACCCAAATTTGAAGACACTCTTTGTTGGGTTCATAGTTTAAAGCTATGAGAGAATGGGCTTCTCTGACCCTGAAAACAATGAAACCTAGTGGTTAAACTCACTGAGTAGAAGCCTGGGTTTTCCACTTACTAGATATATGTCCTTGGGCAAGTTAGTCTCTAAGCCTCAATTTATTCATCTGTAAAATGGGAATGATAATTGTACCTATTTGGGTTTATATGAAGATATAAATTTGCTTAGTGATTGTAGCATAACTGTTCAATAATCCTTAGCTATTAAGTAATTAACACTAGGTTGATTTTACTTTGAATATCTTTTTTATATCATGAATTAAATCTGAGGCTACAGTGTTACTAGATTGGTAGCTGGCCACCAAGCCCAAAGGGAAAATATTTTCAACTCTGTTTCAGGTAACAAATGTGATCAAACTTTGTCAAGACTGCTGTCCCAAGTGCAGAAGCAGTAAAAACTTGCTTCATGCCTTCAAGGAACCCAACCCGTTTCTGTCTGTTGAGAAAGACCCCAAACTGCTAAAGCAATCTCAAGGGAGAAGAGAATCCCAGAATCTCCAGGCTGGTTCATTTCCTCTTGGCCTCAAACCTCAGGGCTAGGTTGCCTGCCCCTGCCCTTGGACCGTGGTGTTGCCAGGGCAGCCTCCCTTGTTGACGTGCCAGGGTTGCTGTTTGGGGCTCATTGCTCAAGGTAATCCTCCAGGCACAGCACCCGGCTGGCGGCTTTGCAACCCAAAAAGGGCTTTCGCAATGACTAATATAGCAATAAAGGATGAACACGGATCCAAGAAAATTCACTCCCTGAAGGAATATGATTTCAACTGCTTTTCAGTTGGTGCTCCTTTGTCTTTTAAGCCACAAGCATTAAGTTTCTCTGTCTGACATTCTAGTTCTCCCATGTTTCATTCCGCAGAGAGGCCCTTTTCTCTGGGAAGTCACTGAGACACTCTTGGTGCCTGGAATGGGGGAGAAGAGCCAATAACCCCCCGAGTGCAATTTCTATGTGGGTCTTTCCTTACATTTCCAGAGATGTACTCTTTCAGCATTTCTGCTGTCACCAGTTTAGACCCTCAGAAATCCCCTGAGCACCTTTTCCCTTCCATCACTTTAAAAATACTACAGCACCTATTGTGGGCTGCCTCGCAGGGCCTGGAGTTACTCTGGTCCTTTCCACTCTCCCCAGCTGCTCCCCACTTCTCCATCCTATTTCACTAAGGTCCTCCCTGTCCCTGTCCCGGCTCAGCATCCCCCGCCTTCCCTGGAACACGGCAGCAGACACCGTCCCTCTGGCCCACCTTCCCCTGACCCAGCCCCCATGCGATGCTCCTCCACTCTGCTGCCAAAACATTCTTTCCAAAATGTAAATCTGATGCCAGCTCTCAGCTTAAAGTTCTTTAATGCTGACCGCCACCCCACCCCCGCCACTGTTTCCAGACTAAGTGCTCCCTGCCAGGGCTTCTGCATTGTAAAGAAAGGCCAGAAATCTGGGTTTTTATGTGAATCCCCCTATCTTTTCTGTTTATTTTTAAAGTTGTTACATTTTACACGTTAAATTATAAAACATTGCAATAAGTCTCTCACCTACTCCTGGCCCCCAGTTCACTATCTGAAGAGGCCACTGCTGCTACCAGCTTCTTCCCTTCACACACACACACCCTTTCCTTTGCATTCAGATGGTAGCCAGTTTATTTATTTATTTATTATTATTTTTTTTAGAGACAGGGTCTTGCTCTGTTGCCCAGGCTGGAGTGCAGTGGCATCATCATAGCTCAATGTAACCTTGAACTCCTGGGCTCAAGGGATCCTCCCACCTCATCCTCCCTAGGAGCTGGGACTACAGGTGTGTGCCACCACACCCAGCTGGTAGCTAATTTTTTAATGTTGGTATAACGTTTTAAAACCCTGAAGGTCAAACAAAATACATTTGTACCCCGGGTTATAAATCAAATGTACCTTATGGCCCACTTGACTGAAAGTTCCCTGAAGACAGGGGACTTTGTCCTGGCATCCCCTTAGACTTGTAGCACAATGCCTTGCACACAGTTGGCACTCCATAAGTACACTGCCCATCCAGGGAAACATTTTTTATGCCTAATAAAAACTGAGTGAACTGTGACGTAGACAACCTTGGAGAAAACACATACGAACAGTCAGGTCTCAAGGCCTGTGGAAACACAACCAGAACTCACCGGTCCATAGGCTCAGAACCTGCCCACCTCCCAATTTTGTGGGTTACCTGGGTCTACAACAAATGGACAGGAAGAGCAGATCGCTCCCCATTCTTGGGCCTGGACTAAGAGGGTGTCTGCTGTGCTGATGGCCCAAGCCCCGCAGAGTGCTGAGACCAGCATCCCCAGGCCAGCTGTCGTTCCCAAGAGCAGAGTTTCCATTTCTTGCCCTCAGCCCGGGCAAGGCAAGCTGGGACAGGACCGGAGCCACAGGCACAGGCAGAGCTCGCTGACTCTTCCTGGGCGTGGGGCTGGGCTGGCTGCCATGAGTAAGGCTTCAAGCTTCTTCATGTTGGGAGAAGACTCATAGCTCAGGTGGTTTTAGAATCTCCTAGAATAGACTCTATTTGCTCACTCACCTGAATCCTCTGCTCCCACAGCGTGGCACGAACAGAGCCTGTATTCACAGGTCGCTTTGCCCTGTTGGTCAGCGTGCCCGATGGTTGCAGGACAAGGTGACATTTTCAGTTCATGAGGTGGACCCCACTGAAGAAACGTAACGAACTCTTATCACATTTCTCTCCCCCATCCTCTGAGACAGTGATTTCCAATCCGGTTCTGCAGTGACACGGGACAGGTGATTTTTGTCAGCAGCGTACACCAGGAGGAGGGTGATAAGCAATGTCCCTCGAACTGTCCTTTCTCTTCCACTCAACACAGCATCCTGGAATGCAAGGAGGTGGGAGCATGACCTTGTTCTAAGATTCACCTTGAATTTGTTCTAATTGTAGTGTAGTATGAATCTTAACCCCAAAACTCAGGGGGGCGAGACCTGTCATAATCTGTCATGTCCTTTTTGTTTCTTTATTTCAAGTTACCTCAGACTTGGAGCCCTCATTTTCTGGGTTTGCCGGAAAATTGTATCAGTGGTAACAGCACGGGGAAGGCCCTCCCCTTCCCTGGGGATGCGTGAAAACCCAGGAAGCTACGTGGTACCTGGAAAATAGGGACAGGTCCACTCTTCTCCCGAGACCAGGGCCTCTGCAGATATCTTCAGGGCTCCAGCCTGCGTGTTCCTTCAAGGAAGGAAGTGTGTGAGAGCTTCCTTTCCGAGCTTCGGCGCGGGAATCTTGGCTGAGCTGGGAATCCTAGGCCAAGCCTCTGACCCTCTTTAGAGACACCACAAAGCCTCTCCACAGAAGTCCTGCCATCCCGCCACCTGCCACAGGACTGTCAGGGAGGACATTCCAGCCTGCAATGCCTGGGGGGCCACTAATCTCCAATCCTTTCCCAGCTTCAGACTTCTAGAAAACACAAGCCAGATTGTCTGCACAAACAACTTCCGCATTCAGCCCCCAAAACAAACCTCCCTGAGGCAAGGCTGGCTTCCTGCTTGGACAGAAGAAATAAAATACAGGAAAAACAAAACCCATACTAATAGCTCAATCTATTATCCTGCCACCCAATTTATATTAGAATAAACTAATCTTAGTTCACAAATCTCAGTACAGCACAAAATTCTGCATTTATCACACATGACTTGTGCCACACACCTGAGCTTATGCATGCAACATCACCACTGCTTTGCTTTAAAGTGAGCTAAAAAAATGGAAGCATACTCTGTCTTCACCCTGGCTTTGTTTCTTCCATTCACTGACTGTCCTCAGAATAAAAAATCAACACCCTCCTCCCTGAGGGAGCAATTTCTAGCCAAGATTATCAAAACGGCGTTGCCCAATGTCCCAATTAACTGTACCAAACCCAGCGATGAAAGTGAAGGCATCAGCTTATTGTGATAATTAGACTACGCTGATTCAGATGGGAGCTGCTATAAGACCATTTCTACTACTAAAACTACCTTCTCCACTTCATTAGCACTTTCTTAAAAACGTCCTTAGTCTTTCATATTAATCTGACTAGGGACAGTATCACCGAACCAGAGCTAAATGGCATCTGGCCTGTGAGATGTCCGAGTCAATAATATGGTGATTGGTTTTTAAAAGATCACTGTCTTAATGCTTTATTGTATGTAATATGTGGGAAGGCATGTGACCAAGCACTTGAAGTAGCAAGGTGGGAATTCTTAGTTTTGAGCACTTTGGGATATTTAGTCCAGCTGTGTATTAACTAGGACCTTGGAGGCGGGGCTGTGGGCTGGTTTTGCAGCTGATACCACTGCTAGAACACATGACTGGCTGTCCTCAGTGCTGGCTGGAAGCGATGGCTACTGCCCAGGGCAGAACCTTGTCTGTCTAAAGGCTCCCATAAACAGATACCCAGCACTCCTCATATTAAAGAAACATAAATGTGAACCAAAAGCAGAAATTGTTTTTACCTACCAGGTGGACACAGATTAAAAACACTGACAATACGAAATGTAGATAAATTTGTAAGCAAACAGTAGACACATAAATCACTGATGGGAATACACAGTATATCAGTCTTTTTAGTGACTGTCAAAGTCTATGCAAATTTTTAAGTACTCATGCCCTTTCTCCAGGCAGTTCCATTGCTAAAAATTTGCCATACAAATATACTCGAAAAGGTATACCAAGGGAAAAAAACGTACAAGGACATTTCCTGCATAATGGGTTGCAACAGCAACAAATCAGAAACCAGTTACATGTTTCAATAGGGGCCTAGTTAAATACATTATGGGGCAGCAATACAATGGAATTACATCACCATTTAAAAGAAAGTGTTCAATCTTGCATGCTAAAGAAAAACAAAAACCCTCCAAGATACTGTTTACATAAAAAAGCAAGGAGCATAAAAAATGCTGACTTTTTTTTCTGGCAGGATACACAGAATATTGTTAACATGGTTATTTCTTCTAATAATATACATATAATCTTAAAAAATTACAGTCCCTGGGAAGTGGCAGAACATTTTCCCCCTCACTTCTTTGTACTTTTGGTATTAAAAAAATTTTCTTTAAAAGAATGATGCTGTATTAATGTAAAAGTTGAAAGATGTCTGGTAGAGACTATTTTCCAAAATGGCCAGAGCAATATTCCCAGTCTTACAGGCTCTTCCAGAACTTCATTACTCCGTATCAGGAGGTAGAATTTATCCCCTCCTCTTACATTTGGGAGGGACCTTGTGACAGCCTCGACAATCAGAATGCTGTGGAAGTGACACTGTGTGGCTTCTGGGGCTACACAAAAATGGCCTTATGGCTTCCATCTGGCTCTTGCTCTCTTGGAATACCTGCCCCGGAAACCCAGCCACCATGATTTTTGGAATCCCACAGTTCAGCGGTTTTGAGTATGTTCACAGAGTTGTGCAAACATCACCACTATCTAATTCCGGAACGTTTCTATCATCCCAAAAAGGAAACTTGTACCAACCAATCCCCACCCACCCCATGCCTGGCAACACTCATCTACTTTTTTTTTTTTCCACCTTGGGCAAGTTATTTACTGTCTCTCATAGCCCTTTAGTCAGGGCTATGAGTACCCATCAAACCTGAATAGTGTTCATTGTACCCATTAGGTAGGTCTCTACCCCTCCTCTCCTCCCCCCTCTACTTTTTATCTCTATAGATTTGATATTTTTTGGACATTCATATAAATAGAATCGTATAATACATGGCCTTTCGCATTTAGCTTCTTGCACTTAGCATAGTGTCTTCAAAGTTCATCGTGCAGCATATATCAATACTTCATTCCTTTTCATGGCTGAATAATCTTCCATTGTATGAATTCCCACTTTTTGTTTACCCATTCATCAGCTGACAGACATCTGGGTTGTTTCCACTTTTTGGTTATTAGGAATAATATTGCTACGGACACGTGTATAGTTTTTGTGTGGCTATGTTTTCAATTCCTTTGTGTTCAAGTACTTTTAAATCACCTAAATATTAAATGATAAATACATAATAATTGCTACTGAATAATAATAAGTGATATATAATTCATTCTTATTCATTAAAGCAGGTTCCCTAAGAGCAGAAACCTGTTCCTTCATGGTAATTCGGATTTAATAAGGACCACTGTAGTAATCAAAAGTAAAAAAACCAAAGTAATAAAACAGCACTATTAAAATCCAGATTTTTCACTAATTTACAAAGACCTTTACCAAATCAGTCTGAATTAATGAGACATCACTTTACTGTTTCTATCTTAAAAAAAAAAAAACAAAAAATCCCAGGGCTATTAGTGGTCTTTAAAATTCTTCTTTATGTTCCAAAATGAAAACCTATCATTTTAATTTGACATATAGGGAATGACTTGAGCCTCTTCAGCAATTTGGGGTTTGCTGTAGAATTCTTGTGAACAGAACCTTGTGCTACGCTGTGACTTACCTGTCTTGGTTTATTTAATAAGTACAGTAGTGGTTAACAGTATTAACAGATTGTAAAAGTTCAATAAAAAGAGGCTGAATTTGTTTAAAGTTCTGGATTACAATGAAAACCTACTTACGTGGAAGTTTAGGCTCACGTTTAGAGCCTCCACCAGTGGAACTGGACGCATACAAGAATTCTATCGCAAGGTTTCATCCACAGACACTATCTCCCTTCAGGATGGTCCTGCCTTCCCCCAGTGTCTGCTGCCAGCATCCCCAGCAAGCCTCATGTCCTTTTGAGTGTGCCCGTAGCCGTCACGTAAATTTAGTAAGGAAACAGTGAGATGCTGCTTTGGGGCAATTGCTGTAGAGGCCACTTGTGGGGAGGAAACCGCGCTAATGAGAAAGTATAGATGTTTTTGCCAATGGAAAATTACAAGTTTGCTTGGTTTCGATCCTTGGCACCAAGTCTTGGGTTCCTCATCATTGAGCAGACTTCTTTCCACTCGGCTCTGTCTTGGCCGGTGGCCTGGCACACCATCAGAGGGGGAGATAATGAGAAAGAAGTGTCTTACAGGGATAAAGAGCACTGGTAGCTGACCAGATGGGGACAATCACAGATCTTCAAACGAATCCTTGACCAGACAGTAGCACTACTTGTCTTCGTGCCAACAGAAACTATACGCAGGGTTCACACCTCCCGAAACACGTGCACCAAGAGAGCTGGAGAATGTCTGTGGCTTCCTTTTCAGGCAAACCCTATGGCTAGTCTTTAAAACACACGCAGTGGCCCACCTGTAGTTAGCCCTAGCGTTTTCCAGGCAGTTCCCTCATCTTCTCAGAGTACCGATGTTGCTCTAGAATAAAAAGGCCTATCTGGTTCTTGGTTTACTTAGGATTCAGGTTATGTGAGCATGGGGTGGGGAGTGACAAACAGCTTTATAATTTTTGTAGACATGGCGCTTACTAATTGTAAAAAACCGAAGTACAGACATGCAGTTTAAAAAGCACCTGAGATCTCACCTTTCAGAGGCAACAAGTATATCATTTTGGTGAGCATTTCCAGTTATCTGTTTGACGTGTATAATTATTCATTTGGCATTTCCCAAGCACATTTGTGAACATGGTGTTAATCTGTGTTCATCCAGAAGCCTACCCCGAGACAAAGACTGGAAAGCGAGAGATGCATCAGGAGGTGTAGCAAACAGTATTGGGGAGCCAGGCAGGGTTGATGGGGGCGGGTGAGGCTGGTGGCTATCAAGTAAGCTGTCACTGTGGGAGGATGGCATTTCATCCCATGGAGAAACTCTAGAAAACAGTGTAGAACATGTGCCTCGCAATATCTCACCTGCAGGGGGAGGGAGCTGGGGTATTTATACCCCAGGGACCACTGGCTCAGGCTGCTTCCAGGAGGTGAACACTGCGCACTCCCAGCCTGCACAGCCTTCTAAGGCGCTGGAGGAAGCCCCCGGGAAAGAGGCAGACGGCAGCTGGAAGGTAGCCAGACACACACACAGCAGTGGGATTGCTTGAAAGACATACCAAGTACTGTTCTAGGTGCTGGGACACAAAAAGAAACAAAACAGAAAATTCTGCCCTCATGGAGCATGCTTTTCTATTGGGGAGGCAGAAAATAAACAGGGCAAGGAGGAAACAAACACATGGAGTGTGTTAGCTAGTAACGAGGACCGTGGAGGGAAATCGGGCAGGGAAGGGAGTTCTGGGAGGAGGGCAAAGAGCTAAGTTACAATCAGCAGGAAGAATGAGGGCCAGCTTCACTGAGAAGTGACACTTAAGTAAAGACCCAAAAGCAAGGAGAAGGGGAGGCACATCATATGGTTATGTGGGAAGAACATTTCGGGAACAAGGGCCCTAAGGCAGGAATGTGAGGAGCAGGGCACAGCAGGAGGGCCGGGCAGAGCACTGCCCTGCTGACCCTGCCTGGAGCTAGAGTGAAGGCCCCAGAGCATGGGAGACAAGAGGACGATTGTGGCTACCCTGCTGACAACGTCCTAAGAGGGGCCCAACGGAAGCAGAGAAGACCATTAGGAGATGACTGTGACACTGAGGGGTGGGGGGGAGTGGAGGAGGGAGAAGACTTAGATTCTAGAAATTATTTTTTAACTTTTAAATTTTAACATTAGAGATGGGAGTCTGGCTATGTTGCCCAGGCTGGGCTCGAACTCCTGGGCTCAAGCCACCCTCCCACCTCAGCCTTTCGAGTACCTGGGACTATTGGCATGTGCCACTGTGCCCAGCTAGATTCTAGAAATATTTTGAAGGTAGAGCCGAGATGATTTGCAGACAGACTGATTGTGAGGTATGAGAGAAAGAAAGAAGTCAATGGATTTGGCCTGAGCAACTAGGAAATGGAGCTGCCTTTTCCTGAATCAGGGAAGAATTCAGCAGGAGCAAGTCTGGGGTCAGGGGTGACTGGAGCCTGGCTTTGGACCTGTTAGGTCTGTGATGCCATTAGCACCCTGAGTGGAGATGCCAGTAGGAAGCAGGATACAGGGGCCTGCAGCTCAGGGGAGAGGCCCGATCTAGATGTAAGATGGCAAGTGTCACAGCGCAGAGATGGTATGACCCACAAGGCTGCTTGAGACACCCAAGGGACCAAGCCAGAGAGAAACGAGGTCTGGGCCGCGTCCTGAGCCCTGGGCCCTCAGGGAGACAGAGGACGGAGCAAAGGAGCCTAGGGAGGAGCAGCCAGAGAGTGTGGTGTCCTCAAAGGCAAATGCAGAACTTCTAAGAGGAGGGGAGCAGTTAACTGTATGTTTGTGTATACATGTGCTGCCTTTATAAAGACATACATAAACACTCTGTATAGACACACACACACACACTTACACAGTATAAACAGGTCTATAACTTGATTTCCTTCTCACTGTATCTGTTGCGAACACAGATTTAGTGAGATTGGCAATACTATCTGTTTGCTCCATCATTTTAGAGGCTGCATAGTATTTCATTGTGTACATAAATCACGATTAACTTTTTCCCTATAGATATGTATTTTCCCCAGTTATAGAATTCTAGATTACACAGCAATGGGCATCTTGTGCAATGATCCTTTTATACTTGTGTGGTGACCTCCTTGAGATAAACCCCTAGGAGTTGCTGTGTGCAAGGATATGCCCTCTTTACATAGATTCTAGACTCGTTCCTGGGCAGCTCCACTACTCAAAGATGTATTCAGTATGGAACAGCTCCTGACCTCAAGGAAGAATGGCCGCGACGTCATTCCAGGCAGATCCCATTCTATAGGCACCCTCTTAACACAGGGAAGACAAAGGACAGTTGTCTGTATAATCACTGGTAGGAATCAGAAAAGGTTTAAATCATTAGAAAAGTCCACGACAGAAGTAATCTGCCCGTACTAGCTCTCAGTCTGACATACTGAGCTGCAGCTGACTTCTCAGTGTAAAAACCATTCCATTCCCAGGGCAGGGGGAGCAACTCTCCTGGCCTGCAGTCTCCAGCCGAGCCACTAAGGGTTTACTGCATCAAGAGCAAACGCAGCAAAGACAGCGTCTGCTATGAAATGTGCCTTCTGTGAAATGACTGTAATTAACTCCAACTCTTTCTCCACACTTTATTTTTGCTGGTTCGATCTGTCATTTTGCTGTTAAAACAAGCCTACTACATACCTCAGATGTTTTTCCTTTACCTTGTCATTCCGAGCAAAAGCATGACTCCATCGCCTGTCTGGGCACATACCGAGTCTTTGTCTGGTGGTGTCAGCACGTCCTGCACACTCAGCAGCAACCTTGAAAATAACATCTACTGCCTGCCAGGCAATTGGCTGACGCCTCTGGGATCTTCAGGGACACTGAGGGATGATGCACTTGGTCATGCACCTCTGTAAGTGCAGGGAAATGTACTGAGACACCTTCTGATTCAGAGGGAAATAAATGGAAAGTGACAAACACAGAGCCAGGCCTGGGGTCCCTGTTTATTCCCATCTCTGGGTAACTCTGTAAGGAACATAAACCCAGGCCCCAGGCCCCAGCACTGGTGCTTAAGCTACAGAAACCACAGGCAAGTGACACTCAACAAGGCAGCACCCTCCTAAGCCAATTCTTAATCATTAAGGGAGGCCCACAGAAATGCCTCTGATAACACGATGTTTTAAAAAGTTTAGAATTGTGTGGTCTGGCAGTGTGTGCTTCGGTTCCGCAGCATGTGGGCCTTTACCCCATGGTGTTCTTCTGCCACGCAGGGTCTCCACACACACACGCCAAGGAAGCTGCCGAAACTGTTTTGTCCCCATGCAGCTCCATCAGCGATGCCCAGCCAGGAGGTCAATAGGGAGGGTTTTCTTGTACGTCATGGTGAGGTCAGTCTCCCAAGGATACAAGAGGTAGAAGGAAGCCAACAGCATTTATGTCAAATTCCATTCTCTGAATGACCATATTTTGTAGTGTGTTAGGAGGTAACTGCCTTCATATAAGCCCCTGCATGATGTATAAAATCAGAGCCTCGGGCGAATGCCACCTCATCTTTCTCGTCTGCGCGTGTTTCTGCGGCCTCTGCTCAGAACACCGTGTAGTAGTGCTCCATGGTGCTGATGATGTCGCTCTGGTCCTCCAGGAGCTCCAGAACCTGCTGCAGCACAGCCTCACTCAGGCCCGGGTGGATGCTCAGGCGAGCGCAGGCCAAGATGTGCAGGAAGTGGCAGCCTTTCTCCGCGTCTGTGGGAAAAAGGCAAGCGGCTGAGCTTGGACACGAGTGTCAGACCCTCCTCTGTCCTCTCCCTCCACACCTCCTGAACTGGCACCTGCATTTTGACAAGATCCTCAGAGGATTCTGAAGGACATTAAAGTCGGAGATGCACTGGTCTAGATTATCACAAAAACAAAAAAACCTGTTCTCAGGCCCCATATGTCACCATAGCAACATGGACCTGCTGCTCAGGGACTCTGACCTTCAACTTCAAAGGATTCCCAATCAGTGATTTTATATCCACAATCTAATGGATTTTCAGTGCTTGGTAAGTTTTTTCTCTAGTGCAATTACACACGGAAGTGCACATATTCAGTGCTAAACCTCTAGCTACCCCGGAGGGGCCCCCTTGAGATGCGCAGCAGAGCTGATCTGCTGCATCCCCCACATTCCTTCCCGTAGTCCTGATTTGATGAGGTTGCCATGGTGAGAAGGGATTCCTACCTTTGGCCTGTTCTCATTCCTCCCTTCCTGGCCTCCAAGAAGTCTTGTCTGTGATGGTTGTGTTCTATAATAGTAACCTCTTACCCTCTACCCAAAACTAAGACCATCTGGTATACAATGATAAAAGTTTGGGTTTAGTAACCTCTTGTCCAATTGAAATCAATTATTCAGAGCAGTGGTAAGTCAGGCTGAGGGTCGTGAAATCAATTTTTGTGGGTTGTGATTAGCATTCATTTTCTTAGCAAACAGACTAAAATAGACCAGAATAGAAAATTACAGAATATATTGCATTATAATTGGATAAGTATTATTTTGTGAAACTTTATTTATATATACATGCATTAGAATTATATAATTCTCTTATGCATTAGAATTATATAATTTATTGGGACATGACATACAATGTATTTCTGAGTCAGAGTGGAACCTCATTAGTATAAGCAAGCCCTTCCCAGTTTTCACAGTCTAAAGCTCCATGGCAGGGCCAGGCGTGCCCTCCCTCTGTCATATACCAGCACCTGGCACACAAAAGCTGCTCCACACAGCCACTGAATGTTGTTTCAGATGAAAAAATAATTTAGGC
This sequence comes from Avahi laniger, assembly GCA_963575035.1. Taxonomy (NCBI): domain Eukaryota; kingdom Metazoa; phylum Chordata; class Mammalia; order Primates; family Indriidae; genus Avahi; species Avahi laniger. Next base: position 7,792 of record CAUYSK010011151.1, on the reverse strand, counting down.
TCCAGGAAGGTGCTCAAAGAAGTACTGCGGTGTAGGGTAAAGCACGGTTCAAGATTCGGTGTGCCTCTGTAGCCTTGGTAAAGCCAGAGCATTCGAAGCCGCAGTGTTCCCAGCTATGGCGAGGAGGGACCACCTCTGAGGCCCTGTCCAGCTCCGAGGTTCAGAGATGGCTGCTGGGGCTAACGAAGATTTACTGTATTCTGACCTCTAGTGGCTGCGCCCACTCACTACACCTCCTCACTGGGATTGCGGGTCTCCACATTTCCAGGCTGTTTCTTCAACACCCACCCGATAAAGGCTTCCTGAACACCTACAGTGTGTGTAGCACTGCGCAAGGAGGAGCAAGTAGAGCGTGGCAGACACCTGCCACCGGAGTCCATCGGACCTGAACTCAAGTCCTGGCTCTATAACCAGGGCCAAGTGGCTCATGGGAATAGGGCGGTTATGTGGATAAAAGACCCATGGAGGGTGCTTCTCATGGGGAATTACTATGATTCTATTATTATATCCATAACCTAAGAAGATGAACATAACTTAGTTTCTGCTCTAAAGAAGCTTCGGGCTGGGCACAGTGGCTCACAACTGTAGTCCTAGCTACTCTGGAGGCCAAGGCGGAAGGACTGACTGAGGCCAGGACTAGTTTGGGCAACATAGCAAGACTTTGTCTTAAAAAAAAAAAAAAAAAGAAAAAAAAAAACGAAAAAAATTATCCAGACATGGTGGCACATGCCTATAGTTCCAGCTACTCGGGAGGCTGAGGCAGGAGGATTGCTTGAGCCCAGAGTTTGAGGTTGCTGTGAGCTCTGGTCATGCCACTGCACTCCAGCCTGGGAGACAGAGCGAGACCCTGTCTCTAAAAAAGGAGAGGAGGAAGGAAAGGAAGGAGAAGAAAAAGGAAAGGACTCACAAGGAGGAAAAGCTGAATAGCAAGGCGGGGTGGGGAGGGCACCCTGATGATGGAGACTGAAGGACTCCAACCACACTAGCGCTCACAGCAGAAAGGAGTACCGGGAATTTCAGTGCCGTTTGGCTTCTAACCTTAGTTTTTGTGAGGCCCGGATGCTTGGGCTCAGGGTTCTAGGTGACTTATAGCCATACATGGGCCCCTAAGCAGTGATGCTGACTGTCCCTGAGGTCTTCAACTATTTCTTCAGAAAGGCTGTTACGCTGTCTGAGGGTTGTCTGGTGAGGCTGTTCAAAAGTGACCTTCCAGTCACATGGGTAACATGAACTTAGACTCGGCTCTATATGGGACATGATTAGAAAATAGTAAAAGTAGTAAAAGCCAGCAAGTAGTTCCCCAGCAGTTAGCACCATGGTATCACTCAACTCTTCTGGAACAAACCCACAAGCTGAAGCACACTTTTCTGAGGAGCATCTGCCGCGCAGCAATAGTTATCTTAAAATGCACCTCAAAGAACAACGGTAACTGCACTTTATATTTTCCTAAGCACATTTGCATCTAGCCTCACCTGTCCCACACCTCACCAGGAACCCCAAATGCCCATGCTCTAAAGACCCAAATCACAGTAAGATAAACTTCAGCTACAATCTACTATTGTAACTACGAGAGGTTAGGGAATTGCTTTAACAGACTTTTAAAAAAAATTGTTGTAAGTCAAAAAAACATTACTCCAGCGTGAGTAGTGTCATACGGTATTCAGTTTCCACACAAAGCAGCAGTACTATCCAGCTCTAAGGACAGTTAGAATGAATGTGAGCTACACACATGTAAGCTTTTTGAAAAGCTAATGGTATAAAGTCATCACCTAGTGAAATGCTGCCATTTTAGAACCCACCCATCAAATGTTCATTTTCTTAGGTTTGAAATAATTTGGTCATATAGGAGAATGTCCCTATGCTTAGAAAATACAAGCTGAAATTTTTACTGACTCTAGCTAAAGGGTATATGGGTGTTTTCTACACTTTTAATTTTTCTATAGGTTGGAGCATTTTCAGAATAAAAAGCTGGGGGATAGAAAGACATCTTCAATGTGGAACTCTTTCTTTTTCGGTAATTTGACATTGCTGTACCCATACTTAAAGCCAAACTCTAGATTTTTTAAACATTAGCCCAACAATAATAGAGCAAAATCCACACACAGATTCTATCTGAAACACCTTCGTTCCAGACCAATATTAAGAACAGAGTGAGCCTTCCAGATTCCAGGCTAGAGAGTTAAGGGCTATCACTTATGCCATCAGGAGACAGAACTTCATTTTTATTTAACCCTTTTTTGGGTAGCCCTACTTACATGCATAAACACCAATTCATTTACTTCTCCAACAACCCATCGTGTAGGTACTATTATTTATCATTTCCATTTTGCATAAAAAGAACCCAAGGCACGGACTTGCCCAAAGTTACACAGCTGCAAAGTGGCAGAGCTGGGATTCGAACCCAGGCTCCAGACCCCAGCTCCTCACAAGGCCACAATGCCCGTCTTTAGACAACTCATATCAGTCCTTTGGGGACTCAAACTGGGCTTGATATTCATAGTTCTTTCATTATTGCAGGTTTAGCCTTTGCTGAGACACTCATAAATGACTAAAGATTTCAAAGCCTTCTACAAGGAAAAACTTAGTCCTACATTTTGTATGAAAGGTTAGAAACAAACTAAAGGCCCAGCAGGAATGGTTAGATGGAGGGTCTACCTACACATATAGTGGGATACTGTACAGCTATTACAGAGACTGGGGCACTTTTATGCATACTTTTATGCATCCAGATGACCTCCAGAAGCCAATGTTAGACCAAAAATACAAGGTGTGGGACAATGTGTATTGTTTGCTAACCTTTACTTATGTTTTCTCAAGAGGATAAACTATACAAATATGTTTGTGAGTGCACATACATCTCTAGAAGCATATGCAGGAAACTAGTAACAACCGCTGCCTTTGCCGAAGGGAACACAGAGCCTGGGGCGCAGTGCTGGGAGGGAGTCTGACTTTCCTGTCTGCACTTTTGCATTGTTTGACTTTTTATGACGTGCATACATTATTATTCAGAGTAACTGCTAAGGCCATAAGTTATGGCACGATGAAGAGGAACAGTAACAGCCGATTCCAGGACAGTCCCTGTGAGGTTTTTTGTCAACATTCTCAGTTACTCAGGCTCCAGAATTCAGCTCCTGGGAGTTGGTTAGTGGCAGGTGATTGGCTTGTGGCGTTCTGAGGCTCCACGCACAGACTGGCTGGTAGAGTCTGATCACCCTGACACGTACTGACGCTGGAGCTGGCTTGTGAGCGGATGCAAAACCTGCCACTTTTAGAGCCCCTCCAGTCACCTAGGTTGTTAAGCCCTCCTAAGAAAGAAGTGTGAATTCTTTTCATTTGCTTCACCAGCCCTAGGCTTTAATCCATTCTGTTCCGAATTGCAGAACAAAATAAGCATCTGTGCCAGTGTGCTGGCTTACGCCTGTAATCCTAGCACTCTGGGAGGCTGAGGTGGGAGGACTGCTTGAGGTCAGGAGTTGGAGACCAGTCTAAGCAAGAGTGAGATCCCGCTTCTACAAACAGAAAAATCAGCTGGGCATCATGTCACGTGCCTATAGTCCCAGCTACTGAGGAGGCTGAAGTAGGAGGATCACTTGAGCCCTTGAGCCCAAGAGTTTGAGGTTGCAGTGAGCTGCGATGATGCCACTGCAGTCTAGCCCAGGCAACAAAATGAGACTGCTTCAAAGAAAAACAAAAAAAGCATCTGGCCAGGGGCCTGGAACTAGGATGAGTGCAAGGATGTTATCTTGGGAACATCTTCTCATCCCTTTTTAGCTGAAGAATTCCACATTGCACTGCTCTCAAAAGCTCCTTCAACTTTGGACAGACAGGGTTTTCCCTCAATTAAATGATACTTGTTCTTACTGTTCTGAATGAAGTGAACAGAGTTCATTTACTCGCATTAAAATAATAGACTGCTTTGAGTTTATTTTAAGATGTGTTGTCATACCACTCTGGGATTTGACCCTCATAGGTTCTTAAAGGCCAAAGAGGGCTGCATACCATAAACACCAATGCTGGAGACCTGGCCCAGCTCCACCTACTGACTCAGCTGGGTGCAAGCCCGGGCTCAGGGATGTATGGGTTGAACTGGAGGTGGACTTCTCTACAGACCAGGGAACCTGGAGTCATTAGCAAACCTTTCCAACACTTGTTATTAGCACATGTTTGCAAACAGTAGACTTTGAAAACTCATCTTTAAGACTGATCAGTTTACATGGGATTTAAAGATAGAACTAATACTTTCTTCTCTTTCTAACTAGTGTGAAAATGGTAATGTTCATTGTCAGATGAGCTACAGTTTGAGTGTCTAACCACTAGGGGCTGAACTAACTCCACTAAACCACTTTCTAAACCATTTCTTTTGCAAATTGTTTCCTAGATGAATGAATCATACCACTCATAAACTGGAATATCTAAACCCATTCCTTCCAACACTAAAAGGCTTTCAAGTTGAGAGGGAAATGTCAGGTTCATGTTCAAAGAATAAGGGGCAAGCATGAAATAAGAAATAACACAAATTAGAGAGAACACAAGAACGAGAAAGATATCAACAAGTCCAAGAGTGGTGGCTTACCTCACTGTATCGGAATCATCTGGGGAGCTTACCTGTCCACCCCCATTCCATCCCCTACAGAATCAGAATCCCCATGCTGGGACCCGGCTTGTTTGAAAGAGCTCCAAGGCTGCATCTTATATGCAGCCGAGGTCAGAACAAATGTGCTACCACCCACTTGAGAGAGGAGGAAACAGAGGCTCGGAGAGGGCTGGTGCCTTGACTATCCTCTCACTAAGTCACTACTGGGAAAAGCCCCAGGTCTCCTGACTCTCCCCTCAGTGCTCTCTGGGAGGAAGCATCCCCTTCCAGGGCACCAGGGTGTCACCTGTACATTGCACCACTTACGGTTTGGTTTCTGGCAGTCTTCCTGAATGATCCGGTGGATCTTTCTGTGCAGGTCTTTGTCTTCTCTGGTTACCTAAACAGGAAAAATAGTTCAGAGAGAGAGTGTATTCTTAGGTAACACAGCAGTTGTGTCATCCAGACTCCCAAATTGGCATTTAGGATAGTTTCTAAAGATTTCGTAACAATCATCCTCCCTACTCCAACAACAGGGTTTTTGACACTTGGCCTATTGTCATACCAGTTCTGTCCCCAAGCAGCTCACTGCTTCCTAGTTGGCTCAGAGGACATGCCCCTGGGAGTTGGTTCAAGCCATAAAGAAAAGCTGGAATTATGTCCTTTTAAGAAGCAATTCTCTTCTTTAAACATTTGTAACATGTTCATAAAATTTCTTTTATTTGTTATTATATTTTTGAGATAGGCACAAGTGATCAAAACCTCCGATCTCCGCCCCATGACTCCTTCTTCTGGGCCCTGACACCTGTCTTGTATTGTATCAGTTTTCTTTCTTCTCCCAACCACAAGGAAAAATAAAAGAAGAAAAAAACTGTAAGGACAAGCTAGTATGGGAATAAAGCTAGCCTATCCACCGAAACAAAAGGCAGATAATAACCTAGTTTCTTTCTTTCCTCTTTCAGGTTAAGAGGAAAGCAACAAATGGGTTTTACCTTCATGTTCAAGAGTAAATCTAGTAACAAAGAGAGAGAGAAAAGAGAGAAAAAGAGAAAGGAAATAAGGGAGGGAGGGAGGGAGAGAGAGAAGAAAGCGAGTGAGAGAGCGAGAGAGAGAGCGAGAGAGAGAGGGAGAGAGAGGGAGAGAGAGAGCGAGAGAGCGAGAGAGCGAGAGAGCGAGAGAGCGAGAGAGCGAGAGAGAGAGAGAGAGAGAGAGAGAGAGAGAGAGAAACCATGCACACAAAAAGCTATAAGTTTCCTGCTTACAGACAGCCCAAGACTGCCTGTATGACCAGACTTACTGGGATGTTGATAACACCTGCCTTGTCTCAACTCACAAGGTCGTGGTGAAGATTAAGTAAGGTAATGTGTAAGAATTGCTGAAAATAGGAGAGCACTGTACAAACACAATTGTTGACTTTACTGTGATAACATTTCCCTGAAGCAGGGCCTCAGAAGAAAGGAAACCTATAAGGCAATGGAGAAGTGAAGTCAGAGAAGGGGCCAGGAGACCTATTCTTGTTTGATCACCATGTTCAGACTCACAGTGATTCACAGGAGGAAGTGCCCGGCCCACCACGCCTCGCCCTGCACTGCTGTTCCCAAGAAGGGCAGCTCCCTGCATGCCTGGGAGGAATGTGTGTCCCAGGGGCTGGCTCAAGGTGAGCTGCCCCAGGAACCTCTCCAACCTCCCAGGAGGCAACCAGCTCAACCACTCCCCACCGGGCCTCCCACCCAGGTGGTATCCTCACCCTTATAGACTGGGAGACCTCTTTCACAAGTTGTTCTAGCAGTATGTAAATCATAGCCTCATTTCCCAAAACTCTCTAAAATGGGGAATCACCAGGGTATATCAAAATCAGGAAATGTCCTATTAAGAAAGGCTTCCCCTTGGGAATCTTTTCTGTAAATAGTGAGACTTCCGGGATACCTCAGAGCATGGATCAGTCTCTAGAAAAATCACACGTGACTGAAGCCACATCTATGCTACTGTTATCAGTGGTCCTGAGAGGGCCTGTTTTCAGGTTAGCTCCTCCAGTATTAAAGGACCACAGCAAGAGGTGAGCTTTTAACTCACAAAGAATGAGGAGAAGAAGCAGGTGTACTCCTGTTGGGACTATCAACTGGCACAGCCTTTAGGGAGGCCAGACCGTGTTGTCCAAAAGCTGAAGTGTACACACCCCTTTGCACCAGCAACTCTCCTTTTAAGAGTCCATCTTTTTTTTTTTTTTGAGACTGGGTCTCACTCTGTAGCCTGGGCTAGAGTGCAATGGCGTCATCATAGCTCACTGTAACCTCAAACTCCTGGGCTCAAGTGATCTTCCTGCCTCAGCCTCCTAAGTAGCTGGGACTACAAGTCCGTCAAACCACACCAGGCTAATTTTTCTATTTTTTTTATAGAGACGGGCTCTCACTCCATCGCCTAGGTTGGTCTCAAACTCCTGGCCTCAAGTGCTCCTCCCATCTTAGCCTCCCAAAGTGCAAGGATTACAACCGTGAGCTACTGTGCCCAGTCTTAAGAGTCAATTTTTCAGAAATACTGACATTAAGTTCACAAAGATAGTTGTCTAAAAATGCCCTAGCAACACTATCTGTGAAGGCAAAAGTTGGAAACACAGTAAGTGTCCATCACAAAGGAATGGCTAAAAAATTTATGGCAAGTACCCATAGTATGGAATGCCATGAGAATGTTAAAAGGAATGAGGTAGATGTCTAAATACTAATGTAGAAAGGTACCTGTAATGTGCTATTTTAGTACCAAAAGTCACTGAGCATTACTTAGAGTAGCAGTTCCCAACTGTCCTGGGGACATCTGGCAATGTCTGGACACATTTTTGGTTGTCACAACTGGGGAGCAACTTGCATCTAGTGGGTGAAGGTCAGGGATGCTGCTAAATATCCCACGATGCGCAGCACAGTGCCCGTAACAATCCATCATCTCACCCAAATGGTGCTGAGGTTGTGAAATCTTGATTTACAAGATGGTCACACTTTTCATTTTTATTTTATTTTATTTTATTTTTTTTTTGAGACAGAGTCTCGCTTTGTTGCCTGGGCTAGAGTGAGTGCCGTGGCATCAGCCTAGCTCACAGCAACCTCAAACTCCTAGGCTCAAGCAATCCTTCTGCCTCAGCCTCCCGAGTAGCTGGGACTACAGGCATGTGCCACCATGCTCTGTTAATTTTTTCTATATATTTTTAGTTGTCCAGATCATTTCTTTCTA